>JAMKQA010022802.1:0-22709 GCA_024699735.1 Posidonia australis
TTGAGCTTGAAGTCTGAATCAGAAGAAGACGATGATGCGACATTAACTTCAACAGGCAGAACAGACTCCCCAAATGAATAATTCTTGATGTAAAAATTGAAAAAAAAATGTAAAACAAATGATGTAAATATCTTTTGTATTTTTTATGTAAAAAAATTATTGCATTTCAAATAAATTTTTATTAATAAAAAAATATTTTTTTATTAAATTTTTTTTTTGGCCCAATGGCCCGGCCCGACCCGTCGGCTCATAAGCCCGACCCACATGCGGGCCATGGGCCGTGCCGGGCCCATGGCCTGTTGCAACAGGCCCGACCCGGACCTGGCTTCGGGCCGACCCGGCCTGAATTCCATCTCTAGTAAGAATCCTACGTTTTAAGTATTCTTATGGATTTTTCAAAGGGTCGGAAATGGGTTCGCCCAAGGCTCCCACCTTATGTGATCCCTGGTGTCGTGTTTTGCAGTCTTTGATTTTACTGTAAAAACTGGTCTTGTGGGTGTGGGTAGGTCACGTGTTTTTGTCAGGATAGAATTTTCAAAACACTAGATTGTAAAAAAAATTGTGATTTTAATCTTTGGAAATGCTTCTTGTAATGAAAATGTTTTGAAAATGATTTAGAAAGGAAATTACATAATTTGAAAAGGATTTTCGTGGTTTTATTTGGATCTACGTTGCAGTAGGGCGGTGATCGATAGGGGTATGAGACATCAATAAAATCAGTTACTAGTTCGAAGATATGGTTGTCGAGGTTGGGGTGCAAGTGAAAGAGACTGGGTTACCATGTGAGATAGGTGTTGGCTGGGCCTAGGAATGAAAGACCTAAATTCTGGACACCAATAGGACATTGGAAGAACACATCCCTGTGTTTGTGAGAAAAGAAATAAAGTGAGGCCCATTGGCCAGAGCAATGGTATGTCCGCATGGGAACTTTCACCGCAGCAGTGCAGTAGGGTAGGGTTGGTGTCTCGTCGACTACTTGTGACTAGGTCACCTCTGACCAAGGTGGCACTACTGGTTTTTAGACTCGAGTTATGTGTGTGTGGTTTTAAGTTAGAATCGAGCTGAGGTTTGGCTTGTGGTTTTAATCAAATTCTAGTTGAAATGAGACTTGTGTTTTAGGACTAATTCTAGCCAAGATTTGATTGTGATTTGTGTCATATACCAAATTGTGTTTTGAGTTAGATTCTAATCAAGGACTTGTTTCTTCAAGATGCATAAAAGTGATTTTAAAGTGCATGGAATTTTAGAAAAGAAAATGAGATTGATAAAGGCATGTTTTGAAAGAGACTTTTTAGAAGAATTCCTGAATAAGTTTTTATAGTTTTTGTTCTGGTTTTGAGAATCAAGTTTGTAACTTTCTCGTGGTTCTCCATTTTCTTGGTTTACGTGTATTGAGTGACTGTTACGTCACTCACGTATTTTATTTAATGCTTTGTTTTAAGGTACAAAATAGGAGTACAGTCTAGTTCTAGTATACATGTTTGGAGCCACTAGTAGTACACAGGTTTTGAGTGATTCGTTATAGTTTCCTTTTGATCATTAGTTAGTTTTCCTTGATTAATTAAATATTTATTTGGGTAGAAATGATGCTAGCTTATGATGCAATGGGGGGCATTACTTTGTTTGGAAAACTCTAGTGATCATTAGAATGAATCGATTCATTAATGTTGGTTTTGACAATTAGGAAGAACTTTATAATTGTTTATGAAATTAGATTACACTCAAATAAAGTTAATAGATTATGGAAGTAATTCAATTTTGATATGTAATTTGATGAACCAAATATTGTAATCAATGGTGTAATGTAATGAGATTTCCGTAATTCAATTATGATACATAATTTGATGAACCAAATATTGTAATCAATGGTGTAATGTAATGATATTATATTACACATCCCTTGATTACCACTGCAATTAACGATTGCATGCGTTTTGGGACGTGGACAGATCTGTATTGGTGATGTCTTGACCATATCCACCGATCACTTTCTGCCATAAAAAAAATCCCGCCAATCACTTCGAGAAAAATAAAAATCAAGTGGCAAAAACTCCTCACAAGACGGCGACCACACGACTTTGTTCTCCATCTTCACACACGCAATTAATCCTTCCATCGATCACAAAGTTTCTTAGGATAAATTACTTAATGGCGTCTTATGGTTTAACAAAAATAATAATTAAGGATTGAAATTTTAAAAAATATTAATTGATGTCCTAAAATATTGAGCAAACCTGTTGCTTACCATTAGGGATGTAAATAAAATGGATCCGTATCTTTTTTTAAATATGAAATGAAACTAGATACTGATACAAATATCATACAAATAAGGAAAATTATACATCCATATTCTCAAAAAATGGATATAAATTGGACATCAAAGGAACATATATAGATAATGTCGTAAATAAGTATGGATATATGCATTATATAATTGATTAAGCTGTCAATAAGATTTTCACATATTTTAAGTTTTTCATTATGTATAAGAAAACTAACTAAATTATTGTATACAAACATTTCCTTACATCAAATATCTATATAAGCGATTGTTTAAGTGGAATAAATAATATTTATATAAGTATCTATGAATATTAATATAGAGATGGTTTCTGATGTTTCTTCCCTCGAATAACATGAAGGAAACTATCTCTATAACTGTGAGATTTAGATCCTATGAATATAACTAAAACCACTATTTAGAAGGATTGTGGTTTTCCTTTCTTTTATTTTTCCTTCCAAGCGAGAGGGACAGTTGCAATGTTTGGCAACCGTCCACTTATTCCATCCCTTATATTTTGGGATTTAAACTTGATATCTTCCAATTTTGGTTTTTAAATAATAGCATTTATTCCCTTCTTTTTTAAAATGTAGTACATTATGTGTGACATCTTTTATGGAAAATGTCATTTACGTAATTATTTCCCTTTTTTTTTGAGGAATTGTAGACATGTTTCTTTCCCTTTTTTTTTGATGAATTGTAGACATGTTTCTTTGAATCTTATTAATATAGCATCTTATTCTCTTCCATGAAGTTTTTTATTTCTTACTTCTACATCGGTAAGTTCTTTTTCTCTTTTTAGTGTATGCATTTCTTTGAACATACATTATTTCTTCTTCATATGTTATCCATATTGTTGATTTACCCAAAATATTTTACATAAACACATGTATGCACTCTGAGTCAATTATCTATCATTTTTTGATTCTGTACATTTGTATGAGAAGCATCTATTTCCGTTGAAACATCAATGGAATGTAATTTCAACTACGGTTCTTTCAATAATATTAATTGATATCTTAATATTATGTTGAGGAGTATTACTATTGATTGGTAAGGAAGATTTTAACATCGGTAAGGTTTTTGCTCTCCTTTTATTGTTCTCATCTCTTTGAACATATATTTTTTCTTATTTATATGATAACTATATTGTCAATTTACCCACAAGTTTTTGCATGGGCATATATATATGCATTTTATAGTTGATTATCTTTTGTTTTTTTATTATAGTTTTCTATTTGTAGAGTGTTTTCGTTGAAACATCATCGGAATATACTTATGATTTGGTTTTTCCAACAACATTAATTGATACCTAGATATCATGTTGATGAGGTGTACTCTTTGAATTTGTTGGACAAATCCTTTTTAGCAACATTATCTTTTTTGAATTGATCCATAATGTAGTTATTGCGAATAAGTAGTTCATTGGATGGTCATTGAAATTGTGGTTGTTACATATTTTAGTGTTACTATTTGTAATCTATACATATTAGTGTTACTAAATAATTTCTTTTTAGTTTTACCGATTCTGATAATTGTTATATTTTGTTCGTTCCATGTTTTAAATTAATGTTTTTTTTAGTTGAATTCTTTTTAGGTATTGAAAATTGATCAACCATCGAATGAATTAGTTGTTGTATTGAATAGCATTACTAAATATAATATGGATTTCGATGATAAACCTTATGTTATTCAAACTTTTCTGACCTTTGATACATGTTATACATTTTACTCTTTGTATGTTGGTAGAGTTGGCTTTGATGTTCATAAGAGTTCGCAGAAGAAATATTTGAATACTAGTGGTGCATGTGAAGTTGCTCTGAAAGTGTATGTGTGCAATAGACAAGGAAGATATGTCGATAAATTAGATGGAATCAACCCAATTCATGTACATATGGTGGAAGAATTTTTTGAGATTCATGTACATATGGTGGAAGAAATTTTTGAGAAGGATCTAAGTGTCGATGACACAAAGGAACAATCATCACCATTACGTAAGCGAAGATCTCGATCATTCAGATGTGATTACAAGACATCTATTACCTTCAAGTTTGACTTTAAATTGAATAAATGGGTTATGATTTAGTTTGTAGAGCAACACAATCATGAATTAACATCACTAAACAAGAAACCTTATCTTAAGGTAAATAGTAACAAGGAACTTTATTGATATAATATCTACTATTGGTTTTACATCATCTCAATCAACTTGTCTAATTGTTGTTGAATGTGGTGGTGTCACGTTCTAAATTTTTCATAATAATTTAAACAAATTAAATTATGGGAAAATTAAAGTTAAACAGTAAATATCTAACTATCAGGAACCTATGTGTGCGGTTAGGAGACTCCATTCTATATGCACTACGTTAAACCAATCGCATGTCTACACTTGTAAATCAAAACCACAAGAAAAACACTAGTGACCAAAGTCATTCAGTACGCATCCCACGAAAACTGTGGAAAATAAAACTATAATTAATTTTTCTTTTTAAATTTATTTCGCAAACCATTTTTCTTCAAAACCTTATAACCAAGTTCACACTGGCCAAAACCATAATCGGGGCACTATTAGTCCAAAGCCACAAGCAAAGGCCCTCAATAGTCCAAAACCACACACAGTGAGTCGGAAAGTCCAGCGTCAGGCAACCTAACTCTGGCCACAAGTAATCCACCGAAGAGCCACCAATAGCGTCTGCACTGCCACAACGTGCCACCCTGTGTAGGAGCCACGTCGTCTCACGATTCTCCCTCTTGGAGAACCCTCACAAAGCGAACTCCTCCCTGGGAAGGTTGTCCTGTCTCTCAGGATGCTACCAACTACGGGGCACGTGTCCCACTCACACTGGCTACCACAGGGTATGCCTCCTCACGGCATCCTCCACACATGGTACTCAGGAGGGAGTGTCATACATCCACACCCGACGACACCCGAGCCTTAGTGCTGACAGCGACAACAGGAGTATCATACCTCTCTGTCATGCCACAAGACACCTCAACCCGTGGACCACAACACTAGCCTCGAGACGACAATCAAAGAGTCTCATACCTTCAGGACCTGACGTCCCTTAGTCTTAGGTATCTCGGCCCCTGAACTCAATCAGGGAGTCGCGCCCGACCACCCGAGAATGTCTTTACATTCCCTGGTCCCGACGACATGGTCACACATTGTCTCGACCTACACATAGAAAATCAGGAAAGCATTTTTCCAAAACAGGCCAACTATTCCTTGAAATCCATTTCCAAACCATTTTCATATCTTTGAAAATTCTTCCAAAACCTCGGCAAAGCGATGCGTCAGGTGTCCCAGGGGACCACCGCTGACGGCCCACAATCCCATCTCAATGGGACAAAACACGGCAATCCAAAAAGCCCTTGGAAAATGCATTTTATCAACTCATTTGAGCCTAGATTCGGCATGCCGAAAACAGGTTTGGTATGCCGAAAATCCTTGATTCGGTAGGTTGATCTGGATCGGTCGACCGAATCGGGTCAACGGTCAACACTCAGGCCAAATTTGGTATACTGAAACTGGTTCGGTCGATCGAAATCTCATGATTCGGTAGACCGTTCAAAATCGAATGATCGAATTTCAACCAAAGGACCTAAATTGACTGAAAAATGGTATGCCAAACGGAATCGGTATACTGAAATCCAATGGTTCGGTATGTCGAATTCTGTGAAACCAGAAAACGACTCAAATCCTACCGTCCGAAATGACCTCAACTAGGACTTCTGATCGGACCTCCTAAACAAACACCAAAAATCTTGCATAAAACATAAGATGTAGACCTTCGAGTCTACTCCAAATCCTAACAAACAAAACTAAAATCCATCCACCATGCATCAAGATATAAAATCAGAAAGACAAAAGGGTCAAAAGGATCCAAAACGCACCAACCATCATAAATGCCAATAAATGCGCCATAAATTTTTCATAAAATCACAATAAATTCTAGTAATGTAAATTTACCTAGATTTCATGCAATCCTAACATTTTCTACCAATTCCATATTCTCTATTACATGAGGTAGAGATACGTACCTGAAACACGCCTCCGACGATCTTTGATCGACCCCGGCGAACTCCAGCACAACCACGGCCACAGGAGCACTCCACAGCCTCGGGGACACTCCACTCAAGCTCCTCGTTTGTCGCGGCCCTCGGCTTCGCTCCCTCAATCTCTTCCTCTCTCTCGGCGCGGGATGTAGGGGAAACAGAGGAAGTCGGGTGGAAGGAGAAAGGAAAATGGAGAAGGGGGTGGAGAAGGAGGAGTGGGGGAGGAAGGGAAAGAAGGTGGGGAAGAGGAGAGACGCGCTGTCGAAGAGGAGGGGAAAGGAAGAAGAAGGGAGGGGAAAGGAAGAAGAAGGAAGGGGAAAACGACGATGGGCGGCGGAGGAGTGCGGTGCGGCTTATAAAGCCTACGCCCGCAGTAGCTTGGAACGTGCTCACCTACGCATCTCAGCCACCAGTACACCGCACGAGCAACCAACCACTCCACCCAACCACTAGCCACAACCAATGGCCCATGAACACGGGCCCCACATGGACCCTACACCTGGGCCCCACGAGGACCCACACTCGGGCCCCACACGCACAGTGCCACAATGCACAGTGCCAAGCCACGCACAGGGACACGCAAACAGAGGCCAGCCCACGAGGTCCAAGCCTAAAAGCACAAAACCACACAACGAGCCTTGGAACAGTAACACCTGTCTAAGAATAAAATTCATAAAATATAAATAATTACAAAAATGAATTTTACAAGTGTTACAAGTGGTCTTGATAACAAAGACAAAGGCAAGTAGGGGCGGATGGGAGCTTGAGCCCTCACTTGCTTTGGAGAACAAATAATAGAGCTTTAAATGCTCTTAGAATCAAGTCCCCACAAAAATTGAAAAATGTAAATAATCAAGCAAACCAGAATTACAAAAGCTTAGAAGCTTTTTTTATACATGATTTTTCTAGAGATTTTGATAAATTTAACAATGATATGAGTTGACCTAGTAAATTACATGAGCTTAATGAATAATTATTTAGTATTTCAAAATGCATATGAAACCGTGTAAGTGTTTGAAAGTAATATACATTATTTAGCCTCCATTGACACAAATTCTTGACTTTGTCCCTGCTTGATAAGGTAGATTGTATAATACAAGATACTAACAATTTTAGACGTGATAAGTGAGAAGATATTAAGGAATACGATGTAGATTTATTGATTGAAAATTTCGAATCAAGGAAGTCTAAAGATGATAAAATTTTTTATGCTTATAAAGTAATTGAGGAGAAAAGACTAACACACTGCATTTGGACAAGTGGAACATCGTGTCAAGATTATGAACTATTTGGTGATACTGTAACATCTGATACAACCTTTAAAACCAACTAGTATTTGATGAACTTTGCGCCTTTTTGTGGTATTAATCATCATCGACAATTAGTCTTCTTTGTATTTGCATTTCTTATAACTGAATCAAAAGAATCATTCATTCAGTTGTTCGAATGTTTCAAGGGCTACAAGGGTACATAATTCAAAGATATATTCCATTGATTTGCTATTTGTAGTTTTATATGATGTTATAGGGATAAATTAGTAATACTATTCTCATTTCAGTTTTTCTAATTAGTAGTATTATTTCTAAAAGGATAACTTTAATGTTATTTCTAATTGGAATATAAAATTTTAGGAAAAGCTCCTCTTGTTTTTATAACTGTAATGATCCATTCCAAGTCGTTACTTCTCAACCTAGCTACATTTTTTTAAAATTTACATTAGCTAAAGCTACATCTAATTATAGGCAACATAGACAAAACACTATTAATTGAAATAAAATTAAACTATGAAACTCTTACCAGGAACCCTGATGTGTGGTAGAGTGACTCCTGTTCTTCATGCATTAGTAAATTCTTACCTCTATCTTGCACTTGCAAAAAATACCAAAACAAACACACGTGTGACCACTGAAAAGTCACCTAACAAACACCCTACCTAAATGCACATACAACTCTGACATCTCATTTAGATGCCACTATACTATAATTGGCAAGTTACTATTGCCCAGTAAGCAACAAACTATTTAAAAACATGCCTTTTAAAAGCCATTTTCTTTTCTGTTAAAAAACCTTATACATGCTTTTCAAAACCTTTATGTGCACAATCTTATTCCACACACTCTCTGTGCAGATCAGACAACCAATGATATTTGAATACTCTCCACGGTATCTAAGCACCCACCACAACAATAGACAAGACATGGAAGCAACACCAAGCTTCAACTCCAAAACCACAGAAAACCATATCAAATACGGAACCTCTGCTCCAAAATCTTATATAATTCATATCTCAAAAACAACAACCACTGGCCACAAGCAGTGGTAGGGGACAAGAATCTCGAATCCACTACACTACCATGGACAGCCACAGCTTGCCTGTCCCAATGTCCTTACCTCCTTGATAGGACCCTCAATACTGTGTCGTACTGTTCGGCACCAAGAAACCAACACTAGCCACAAGTAGCTACTGGAGACTCCTACTCCTCTTAACTACACTGCCACAGTGAACCACCTCATATAGGAGTGCAACCTCCCCGACTCACAAGCTTTGCTATATCACATATAACACACACACATGGGATGCGTCCTCACAATACTCCTTGGTGCCTAGGAACCTGAGGCCTCCTACCCCAGACCTACCCAACATCGGTACTATGGGAAAGCCCAGGTGTCTTTCACCTTGGGGCCTTGTCGTACCTCAGTTACAGTAACTCGACAACCACAAGCTAGCACACACCCGGACCTCCATTGGTATGGTCTTTCAACTACGTGGTTCCTACCAATCTTGGTACCCATACTGGTTAGGATATCATGTCTAGCTACATAGAGGTCTCATACTCGTAGGTCCGTTGCCATGATACCACTACGTACAGTCAGTACCTTGAATCTTCAGTACCTGGAACAAGCAGAATGTCATACCTCTAAGTCCAACCAGTACCTCAACTCGTGGATCTCAGCTTCAACCTTGTGAATGACAATCAAGGAGTTTCATACCTTCAAGACCCGACGAACACTTGCCTCAGCTTCTTAGTCTCATCACAAACAGAAATCCACGGAAAATATTTTATAAATTCTTTGCAAAACTGTGCATTTCTTTTTCCAAACTCTTTTAGAAAACTATTTCGAAAACATTTTAAAAACATTACTGAAAACCATGCAAAACCTTGCACAAGGAAAATCATACGAAACTGCAAATCCCAAACTATCTTTTCCAAATCCTTTGAAAACCACTTTTCCAAATCCTTTGAAAACATTCCTAAGTTTCCAAAATCTTTTGCAAACTATACACTTTACATTCCTAAGTTTCCAAAATCTTTTGCAAACTATACACTTTCTTTTCAGAACCCTTTTTTAAGATTATTTCAAAAACTATTGAAACAATATTACAAAATACAGCCTTGAAGTTCCACTTGAATTACAAGACCAAATATCAATACAAACCACCCTAGATAGTGCCACTAAATGCCTAAATTCTGTGTACCACACTAGAAACTAATCAACATCTAATCCTAGAGCCAATGATTAACCTTAAAGTTCATCTAAACCATTATAGAGCTAAACCTAGTATTTCTAGATCATATAGTCTTTTATGCTAAATTACACTTAGTAGGTCTTGCTAATGCATTTTAGGTAATCCCAAGCTGTAGACACCCCGATTTTGAGGTGGCTCATAGGTAAACTTTTCAGATGTTGCTTTGGATGCGGGAAGCTCAACCACTTTTGAATCCTACTCAACCTTTTAACTAGCCAGAGATCATTGCATAAACCAACCACAAGCCCATAGCAAGCCTATGGCCCAATTAGCAATTTAGGCAACTAGTAGAGAGCACCAATGTGGAGCACTTGACTGGAGCACCAAGGTGGCGCACCTAGCTGGAGCACCAAGGTGGTGCACTTATCTAGCACACCATCTTGGCGCACCAAGCTGTCGCACATCCACTTTTTAGGTTGCTGGTTGTTAGCTGCTGGCTTTCCATCTCCCGTGCTTGTAACCCTCGCCAGCGGATATTCCCTACGAATCTACGCTAGGCTCTTCGTTTGCGAGGTTGTCTGCATCCCATGGGAGTTACCCGTGTGGAACTCTATAAAAAGACCTCCATTGGCAACCATTTAGCACTCTTGGTTAAGCCATTTGCTCATTCCTAGCAATCCTCTCTCGTTTCTGAAGATATCCTTGCATTCCAGAGCATCCTCAGCCAATCCAAAGCAACAAGGAAGTATTATCTTGAGCCTTCAAGGAGGAAACACCACAAGCAAGGTAAGATCCTAACTCCTCTTTCACTTATCCTTTTATTGAAGCTCTAGATATTACACTGTATAAAAGCATGCCAAGAACAAGATATATGATCTGTTAGTAAGCTGTTTTTATGTTGTTTTTATGATGAGATGATTGCTCCAACATGTATATTCACAATGCTTCTGTGCCATGTTAAATTCTGCATTATGTAATCTCTGTTTTTTTACATAATGAATCTTGATTCATGCAAATGCTTGCTATGGAATGAGCTGCAAATACATGCTTGACATATTCACCATCTTTAGATGATTGTTTGGCTCTTCAATTCATTCATACTGTTTAGAATCTACTATGCAATAATTTCAGCCTTTAACCCATGATCTTGCATGATTTTAAAATAAATGATACAAGGATTTTCATTGCTTGCTTTCCATCATGTTTCCGCTTTTTATTATCTGAATAACTGATCTGGTGAAAATAAATCACAATTAATCACTTACATTTGGACCAGAATCTAAAATCAGACAACAGTCTGATTCAGATTTTCTGGAGTGCACCACACTGGAGCACCAAGGTGGCGTACCAGAGTGGCGCACCTAACCAGAGCACCATCCTGGCGCACCATTCTGGTGCACCAGTCTGGTCAGAGTATAAATCATCATCTTTGCATCATAACCTACACACTTTCTCAGGTGTTTTTGACTTTGATTTTTATGGTGTGTATTCTCTGATATGGCATGTCTGTGTGTAACCATACCGACGACAGCCTCGGGACTTGGCGCGAAAGGCCAAATACGCGAGAGATGGCAAAGTCACGGCAAAAACAATAAAAATAAAAATGCAAATGCAGGAGTCGCCACCTAGTCTATTAAAATGGAAGACAAGGAAAACCATAAATGAATCATCCAAATAAGCCAATGAAAAACAGGTCAAAAACCAAAAATGGGTAAGGATCCCTGTTACGCACGAGGAAGGTGTTAGGAACCCTCGTGCACCCAGTAAATCAACCTTTCTATAGGTTTCTCATTTGCTTATGAAATGTTGGTTTTTCAGCCTTTACTGTACGCCCAAAGGCGATATGCCATGCCATGCTAAGTGAGTGGTGTCTTATACTAAAATAAGGGTACATGGAGTGCAGGGTGTGTCCTAATGCTCAGAAGTATCGCTCATATATCAGGTCAAGTGTCGATGCAAATATATTGCATAAATAAGATCAGAGATCTAAGTATTTTGAGTGATTTTTCATCCTTGCTTTACTACATGCAATGTATGATCTAACATGCATAGAAGGTTTGAAAACTGAGTTGGGTCTTCTTAGTATACCAAGGAAGAAAGCCAGAGAAAACTGAAAGCAAATCGAAGCAAGAAATTATGCTAAAAACCACGTGAAAATCTGTTGTGTGCTATTGAAAACAGGCTGATGTGCTTGTTAGGTGCGCCAGACTGGTGCTCTAGTCTAGTGCGCCACATATGTGCTTCTATGTGGGCCAGATAGATGTGCCAAGGAAAACACCAGAAAGTCATGCAGTGCAATGTCATATAAATGCATTTTAGAAAGTTATGTAATGTAAAGTCCTTGTAAAAATAGAAAATACCCTTTTAAAAAAATGAAAGACATGCAAGTGTGAGAAGATTTATGGATCTTGTGCTCAAGGACTAATAGTCTCACACAAGGCCATCTCTTACTCATGCTAAATGAAAACAGCAAGATTTAGCCATGTCACTGGATCATGGGCTGATACATAAGGCTCTCCACGTAGGAGTAAAGTGCAACCAGCCTACCAGATTTTGAACTATGGACTGAATGATCAAAGAGCAAAGCAACTGAAAAGCAACATCACTTGAAGTTGAAATCATGCATGCCCCATCATGAAATACTAAAGAATTACCACTGAAAGAATCAGGTTCCAAATCATTCAAGAAACCATGCAGATGCAAAGGAGGGTGGTTTGCTTCTCTGATCAGTCTGGTGCATCAGAATGGTGCGCCAGAGTGGTGCTCCTGTTTGGTGTGCCACCCTGATGCGCTAGAATGGTGCTCCTCAGAATACCTAAATCAGACTGCAGTCTGGTTCAGAATCTGGTCCAGATTTCAGAGATGATTAATTTTCTTAGCCAGATTAATTATGCAGATGATAAAAGACTAAAACATGATGAAACATTATCACATGAATGTCTCTTACCATTTAATTCTAAATCATATCACATCATGGATTCATAACTGAAAGTATTTGCATGGATCTTAAAGAATATGTATGAGAAAATAAGCTCGATAGGACATGCAAGTGGTGGATGCATCAAGTACATCTCCTTAGCATATCTTAGCATGTATGCATGGATCATGGATCTTAGTGTAAAGAAATAAAGAAGAAAGACATGTTATAATGCAGAATTTTCTATTCAGATTTTACACATGGGAATTGCCTATACATGGAGCAACCATCTCATCAAGAAATTCTTACGTAAACAACAAGGAAAACTTAGATTATACGTGAAAGCATGGCATGTTTTATTTGGTGCAGGAACTAAGTAAAAAATAAAAGGACGGATGGTGGACCTACCTTGTCCAAGGTGTTCCTTCTTAGAGAACCCAAGATAATATGATCATTGTTGCTTTGGACGGACTGAAGATGCTTTGGAATGCAAGGGAATACTCTAGAAAACGAGAATAGGCTGCTGGAAAGAGTATATGGCTTGCTCAAGATGCTTGCTTAGATCAGGATTGTTGAAATCAAGGTTTTTCTAACCCCTTCTAATGGTTGCCTATAGGGATCCTTATATAGGATTTCTCAAGGGTAACTCCTAGAGAATACAAGGAGCCTCGTAAACAAGGAGCCTCGTAAACAAGGAGCCTGAGAAGATTCCAAGGCATATTTGTTGGTGGAGGTAACAACCATGGGAGGTGGAAAGTCAGCAGCCAGCAGTCTGAGAAGTAGCTGCGCGCCAGCTTGGTGCGCCAGGTAGGTGCGCTAGGTAAGTGTGCCAGCCTAGTGCTCCAGCTAGGTGTGCCACTGTAGTGCTCCTGCTCGATGCTCCAAACAGGTGCTCCACATTGGTGCTCTAACTTGGTGCTCTCCCCTACCTGTCTGGATTTCTAATTGGGCTACAGGCCTGCTATAGGTTTATGGTCGGTTTAGCTAATGGGATTAGGTTTGCCACATTCAAAGCAACATTTGGAAAGCTTATCTATGAGTCACCTCAAAATTGAGGTGTCTACACTTTGCATGCATGATTTCAGTCTTGGATGACACCGTTTTAAGTTTTTTTTTTTTGCATCTCGCATATTCAACCTGTTGCTGAAATCTGGTGAGCTGATTGCCCCATGAACTCCTGCTTAGGAGGTTCTTATGCATCAGTTCATAATCCAGATCTGGATAGCATGGCTGAATCTTATCGTTTTTTACTTAGCATAAGGATGGTGTGGTCTTGTGTGAGGCATACAGTCCTTGAGCACAAGACCCATATTGTGTTTTCATTTTGATAAAATACTCATGTCGCATTTTCTGATGAGTTTGCAAGTTTTCTGGTTTACTGTCGGATTTATGTTTTTCTCTAGCACACTTTCTTGGCTTCAGTAGAGCACATAGGTGGTGCACACAAATTGGAGCACCAGTCTGGCACACCACACAAGCGCACCTGCCTGTTTTCTGTTGCACATAGCAGCTTATTGGCATGGTATTTAGCATGTTTCCCATTTGGATTTGTTTTTGGTTTTCTCTGGTTGTCTTCCTGGGTATATCAGGAAGACCCTATTTTGTTTTCTGCCCTTTTCATACGTGATAGATCATGTTTTGCATATAGTAAAGCAAGGATGAAAATCACTCGAACTTGTTCGATCTTTGATCATATTTGTGCAATATGCTTGCACCGGTGTTTGACCCACCATACGAGTGATCTTTCTGAGCATTAGGACACACCTTATAGCCTACACACCTATGTTTAGCATAAAACACCATAGCATTGCATTGCATATCGCCCTTGGGCGTACAGAAAAGGTTGAAAAGTCGACATTTCATATAAATAAATGAGAAACCCATAGAAAGACCGATTTTTCGGGCGCACAAGGGTGCCTAATACCTTTCTCGTGCGTAACAGGGATCCTTGTCTAATTTTATGGTTTATGACCTTCTTTTCCATTGGCTTTATTGTATGATTTGAATGTTTTTAAGCGGTTTTCCTTGTCTTCCGTTTTTAATAGACTAGGTGGCGACTCTTGTTTTTTTATCATTATTTTTATTGTTTTTACCGTGACTTTGCCGACCCTTGTGCATTTGGCCTTCCGCGCCAAGCACGAGGCTGTCGTCGTCATGGTTACACTAGCCCATCTCTAAAGATTTACTTAATTATCTCTATGCTATAGTAGCCTATAGTGTTAATATTACACTAATTATATCCAAAAACTATCAAAAATAAGTCCTTAAGGGAATATATGTAATTTACACAAAACTTAAGGACTTAAAAGTAATTAAATCTTAAAAGTTGATGGGCTGAAATGTAATTTCGGCAAAATCCAAGGACCTAATAGTAATTTTCTCAAATTGAGGGACTAATCTATAATTATAATAAAATTTTAGTGACTAAAATGCAAATTTTCCTAAGGCAGGGACCTAAAAATAATTTCCAAAATCTTAAGGAATTAAAATGCAAAATTTCCAAATCTACTGTTCATTGTCTTCTTTAGTCCAGACAACCAAGCATAGTAAACCTTACTTATCAATAATTAAATTTTTATGATTAAAAATCCATTCTTCCACCAAAAATTGCAAACAAGTTACCAAACTAAAGATCTCGACGAGTTCTATAATTTAGGACAAAAATCATAAGGATCCATCAATCACAACTCGATAAATCATCAATCAAAACTCACAATCACTATTCACTTGAAAATTTAAACTAAGATTTCTCTCACCGTAAGTATCCAAAAATCACAAATAATATGTTAAATTGAAGATCTTGACGAATTCTACAATTTAGTATAAGAAACACAAGAATCCAACACACGGATCAACAAATGCCATAATTGATCACATTGCATACGCACAATGACCTCAGTAGTCATTTAAGTCACTAAAAATTCTTCAAGAATTCTCAAAAAAAAAAAAATTCAGAGCATTCACATACCTCAAATACACTATCATGATCCCTACCAACAATTTAGGAATCCAAAAATGAAATTAAACAGGAATGTGTACCTTAAACATAGGTGGCAAAACGATGACACTTCCTCCTCCATGGCACACAACAACACCAATAAGACCAGCAATGCAGCGCCTCTCTTCTTCTTTCCCTTCTTCTCCCTACCTCCCTCTCTCGTTTCTCTCTCCCCCTCTCTCTCTCCATTTCCTCACCCTCTCACTCCTAATAGATATATATATATATATGTGTGTGTGTGTGTCTATATATATATAAGCAAATTATCAAGTAAGGCCTGTTGTTACTTCTGATTGGTAAGGTCCTTCATCTTATACCATCAAAAGTATATCTTACGGTTTACTGTTTTTATTATTTTAAATAATTTTTTTATGTTATCATTTTAAAACAATGGCAATTACGTTGAATCAAATCTTTTACTTCCATTTTGAAATATTGTGATCCATGTGTGGACAGTTATTTCATACATTGTGGCCTGATATTATAGAAAGAAGGATTTTAAAACATGGAATTTAGGTAGCTTTGCCTGGGAAATGGATTTAAATGTGGGAAAGATTTTTTTTGAATATTTTACAACACCATTTTTTATAGAGTAGTTACTGTAATTGATTGATTGATTTGATTTCTTTTTTTTTTTTTCCTATTTAAGTGGATGGCTATGATGATACATTTGTGTATATGATGAATGGATAGGATGGAGGGTCTTACCAAAAAAAATAAGGACCGTCCTTACCTAATATTAACTCTCTCTCTCTCTCTCTCTCTATATATATATATATATATATGAGGGAGAGAAGGAAGAAGAATAAGGAAAAGAAAAGGAAAGAAGAAAAGAAAGGAAGGAAAACTGAAAAAAGGTCCTTAGGTCCTCGTCACACGTCCGCCTTCTATCCTCTACACTCTCAGCCTAAAACGGGAATGAGCTATCTCGTGAGAACCGTGAGTCAAAAAGGAACTCGAGCACATGTCGATGTTTGCGAGTGCGAGCGCCCAACCATGGGTCCAAAACCCAATAAACCTGCATGCCGACTTTGAGAGCATACGACAGGAACCCTCCAGGTCATCGCCTTGTGCGAGCTAGGTTACGAGCATTGAATCAGCAGTCACACAACCACTTACAGGTCGAGTGGCCCATGTTAGAGGAAAACAACCACTCGAGTGCACCAACAACCTTCCACAACTCCAGAACAAACCTCAAGGCCTCCACATGATATTTCAAACTCAAGGTACTAGGATACGATGACGTCCAAAGCTCGATCGCAATGCCGGATCCACAGAATATCACTAAAGTTCTGAGTTAAAAATCTTGGAAATTCCTGCACATCAATCTTGTGGTATCCATACGTGGTACCAGTATGCGGCACCAGTACGCAGGTGACCCTGAAATCCAGACTAATTAACTAGTTAAAATGCCATCTTGTGTCTGGATCATTACAATAACTGATCAACATCTTAGAATGAAGGCTACCATTAGAGAATCTTTTCCTGACACAATACATCGATTATGTTGTTGGCATATACTATTTAAGTTACCTATTAAGATTGGGGTGTTGGCTGAAAAAAAATTGATGTAGAGATTTCATGACATTCTATGGCGTGCACAGAGCATTGAAGATTTTGAACATGACTGGATCGAGTAGATTGAAGATAATAATGTTTTTGATAATAAATGGTTGAAGGATATATATGAAATGAGGGTCAAGTGGGTGCTAATATATTTTTTTGGTGTTTTTGTGCTGGTATGAAGATGACACAACGGGGTGTGGGCATGGATGCTTTTTTTAGAAGTCGAGTTACTGAATATAACACACTATTTGAATTTGTTGTTAGATATGAATTTGTTTTGAAGTTTCAACGTGAGAAAGAGAACTACTCTGACCACAAGGATAGGTATGTCCATTAATTGCAACTTTATAAAATGCAATTTCATATTTTGTGTTATGCATCATTAAAATGGAATATACTTTTCCACAGGTATTTTAAGCAATATCTATTATATAATCATGGTATCAAGAAATATGCTTACTGTCTTTACACCACCATAGTTTTCCATGAATTTCTAGAATAGTTAAAGGAGGGTATTCTACATGGGGACAGGAAGGTCGACAGTCCAATAGAAACTACTACGGTACTAAAACTTCATTTTGGATTTGTATTACTAAAATTTTCCTCATATTCTGTTGACAGTCCAATAGAAAATATTACAATACGAAAACTAGTTTTTAGTTTCATATTACTAAATTATTGTTTGATTGATATAATGCATTTAAATAATTATTTTAGGATGATAAGTGTTTTCATGTTTTCAAATATGACAATATCGACAAAGTGTTCATAGCCAAGATAGATATCAATGGGAATAATACAAAATGCACTTGTTATTTGATGGAATTCATGGGTATTCCTTATTATCACTTGGTAGCATTCGTCAATTATTTTGGTCATGGCAAATTACCTAAGGAGTGGATAAAATTATGATGGATGAAGGGGATAGAAGATGGTGTCAAGGTTAGATATAATGATGATGATGATGCTTACACTAAGTCTTCATCATATTTTGAGTTTTCTCGTGAGACAAATGATGTTATAAACGATGCTATTGTTGCATAACCACTCAATGAAACTGCACAAAGGCATTTTAGGAAAGCGAGGGAAGAGATGAAAACTGCAATGGAGAAATTGAAGTTGGACACACCAAAAGAAGTTAATGACTACCCAATCAAACTTCGTATTTCCATCACTCATCCTACAAGTCTTAGGATTCCTCTACAAGCAAAGGCTAAGGATAGTGGGAGAGGTGGAAGATTGAAGGATGGTGGTGAAGTCAAACAAAGAGAAACATGGTTTTTTTTGGGCAATAGAAAATTTTATTTATTGATAAAAATGGCAAGAGTATAATAAAGAATGATACACCTCAAAGTGAGGATATGGACCTATCAATCATCAATCCATATGTTAGTCTAAAAAAATTCCTCTCCAAAAATCCATGCCCTTATATAATGCCTTTGGTCCCACAAGCTAGCATCAAATCTACCCATAACAACTAATAAATAAATAACTCACTAAAATTCGTAGGAAATTAAATTTAATGAATAAATAACTGAAATAAAATTCAAATAAAATCTTGTTTCTACCTAAAATCTATAGTATATGGCTATGTGGCTCCAACTATGTATACTAGATTGCATTATGACCTCACAATCTGCACTAGCCAAAGAAAACCAAGAAAACACACGTAAATGACATCTAATTGTCATTCAACACACGCCTACCAAAAACGAAAAAGAAACAACAAGCCAAAATTGGAATCGTTGGAACCTAGCTCCATTAAAACCGAATAGTTGCCCCTCTCGGCAACACTAAGCCAGAAACCTAAAAAGGGCTCAATACTTGCAAGACTCTATTGCAAACCACAAGGAAATCTCTTTAAAACATGCCTTTTAAAAACACATTATCTCTTTTCTTTGGAAAACACATGCATCTTTGAAATCTTTAATGCACTCTTGAAATAGCTATTCTATGCCAAAACTAAGCCCAATAACCATCACAAAAACCATGTCTCAAAACCAAGGTCTTCTCTAAACCATAGCCTGTAAATCTGAAGTAGAGCATAAAAAACAACACACGTACCCAACGTGAAAATTTATTGTGTCACCCTGACCATAGGCGACTGACCAGCATACAAGCAGTCGTCAAAGCACATTGCACTACAACGGACAAGCTATCCTATGTAAGAGCTCATTCATCCTGGGTTCATTCTCTAAGAATCCTCCAGTAGTCCACTCTAGGACAAACACAGGACATGCCCTCTCGGTGTCCCAACTTGGGCACCTAGGAACTCTCACCCTGGTACCTACCACACTCGACAACCACAACTCAGACTCACACCCCACCCTCAAGGGGTATCAGTCATCCTTGATTTGTCAGTATGATTCTACACTACTGTGGCTCCTACCACTCAACAACCACGACCTTGGACTCACACTCGAGTCTATAGGGGCATCAGTCGTCCCAGGTTTGCCAGTACGATATTTGATCCTTGTGGTTCCTATCAAAACCATGGATACCAATTCCAAACTTTTGCAAATTTATGCAATTCTTTTACAAATTCCTTTGAAAATCATTTTAAAAGTATTTCAAACAAAAAACTACCTTGATAAAGCCTCAAAAATTGCACAAAAGCCATATCTCTAAACATGCAACAAACCACAACATTTCGTAAAACAATTCTCAGAGAAAACGATGGGGAAACTCTACCCTAAATTCACTAGAACACTCAAATGTCATAGACCACCCATTACAATTATGAGTAATCCAAGAAGGAATCACACATTCATTAAGACAAAACTACCTCATTATGCATTCAGTGCTAGGTTTGGCATAACGAACTCATTCCATTATGCCACAATGGGTTCTGGTTGCACATTCAAAGCCAAATTCGGCATACCGAAATCACTTCAGTATGTCGAAATGGGTTCTATCAGAAACCAAAAACGACAACATCGTTGTGCCATCCGCCAAGCCTCCTTGAGAAATCTCAAGGCATAACCATCTTGTTCCATGCATTCCACACATTGCATAGATAGAAATATCTAGAAGAATTAGGGTAGGTTGTGTACCTTCACTGACACTTGTTCCCCTCTCACTGGTAGCCCCACGGCAATGGCACTTGGCAGTCGGTGATGGTGAAGAACGGCGACCTCCCCTCCCTCTCACCGCTCGAAAATCTCCTCCTCCACGTCTTCCTTGCTTGGTGCTACCCCCCCTAGCTCCTTTTAAAGGCTTCAATGTCCAACACATCCTGGGAATCCTGACGTAATTGACAAGCCATGCTCACGAGCCGGTTCACAAGAGACATTGACGAGTGGAAATCATGAGGCGGCAAGGTCACAGGCTTCAGCTCTTCCTCCACTCTTCCTCTTCTCCCTCTTCTCCCTCTTCTCCGTCGTCTTCTTTTCTTTTTTTCTGTTACGAGCTCACACAGAGGTAGAAGAAGGGGTCACGGATCCCAATTCCATTATTAAATATGATTAAATATCATTTGAGATATGTTTCAAATCCATAGGAGACGACCAATTCAGCATGCCAAAACTATTTCGGTATGTCAAATGGGCTCTTGGTTAGTCCTCTGAACGTAATTTCGACATGTCAATTTGCATCTGATATGCCGAAATGACTCTCAATTTAGAGTCCAATAGGCCCAGATTTTGGTATACTTAAAACAATTTGGTATGTCGAAATCTACCCTGAACCCCTTTCCAAAGGTATTTTCCATACACACAACTTAGAATTATTCTTTCTTACACTATGAATTCTTCTTGTCATCCAATACAAGGATATCCACAACACATATTACAACCTTCCCAACCACAGATGTTACACCTTGAGAGACAAGAAGAGGAGAAACATACTAACTTATACTCCTTCCAATCCTCAAACTAGGAATCCCCCATCTATCTAGATTACAAATTCCCTTTAATTCCCTCGAAAGTTTAGTGAACTTTTGATACAACTAATTGCCATGCCAACGACCACCTTCCCTAGCTAAGAAATCCGTTGCTCCATTACCTTCGCGATAGCAATGAGAGAAAGTAACTGAAAACCTCTGTAAAATACGCTTCCACCAAGTGTTGCATCTCTAGCTATCTTTAATCTTCCTTTGCGACATAAGCACCACTTGCATGGAATCAAACAAAACCTCTGTCACCAAAATACCATGTTCCTCACACAGAACGAGTACGTCCCAAACAACTCTCATCTCAACTTCATTGTTAGTTATATCACCATGATAATGAGAAAAAGCTCTGTCACCAAGCCATGCATGTCTCTAACAAGGCCTCCTCCTACACCAGACGAAGAAGAAGAGTCATCCACATTTGCTTGAAACCATACATAGGAGACAACCACCAGACAATGATACAACAATTCAAAAGAGAGGAATGAACTCTGAAGCCTGCATGCTGAAGAGAAATGTTATAATGACCTAGATCTTTGGTAGCATTTTCAGCCAACTTTTCAGTTTGGGGTTTTAGGTCAACCACATGTAGCTAGCGTAGGTTGCCAGCATAGGTTGCCAGTGTGGGTAGCTAGCGTAGGTTGCCAGCTCAGGATGCCAGCACGTATTGGTGGCATAGAGAATTCAGTATTTAGGACTCAAGGTAGAATTTGCATCTTTACAGATTTGGTGTCACAATCGAGTTTTGGACGTTATATCCTGATGTCCTGAGGTTGAGATGCTGTGTAGGCCCTTGTGAAAGTCTTGAAGGCTCATTCTAGGCTGTGGCAGTTGCGGTGTCTTGACGTTTAATCCCCTACTTGCACGAGCCACTTGAACTTTATGTGTATGTGTGTGTGTGTGCACAATATCCAAGGCCAGAATGGGACTAATGCGTGTAAGTAGCGTGGATTGACCGTGCGTGTCACAAACACATGTTGCTAGCGTGCATTTGCTGCGTGTTTTGTCAGTTCATAACTCAGATATAATGCAAGTCATTGTATTGGGAATTGATTTCCATTTGAATGTAATTCGGATGAACTGAAATTTTCTTACCTATAATTATATATATATTGGATAATCAAGATGAATTTGTAGAGTATTTCTCCCCTTATGTGTGTGATTCTACTCAACTCCTGTACTATGTGGTATTTTGACATTTTGTGAACCATGTGCCTGTGGAACCCTAGGAAAGGAAAAAAAGAGAGCCAAGAGAGCATAGTGAAAAACGTGTTTCTCACATCGTTACCATGCCTTGCACTACCATACCCTGCAACGCTGGTGTACCGTGAATTCCGGAGATTGTTGATGACGAGTGACGATAAAAGAAAGGTACAGGCATCGAGCTGAGGGGAGAAATAAAGCAAGGAGAGAGGAAGAGGAAAAAGAGCATGTGAAATGAGAGAGAGAGAGAGAGAGAGAGAGAGAGAGAGAGAGAGAGAGAGAGAGAGAGAGAGAGAGAGAGAGAGAGAGAGAGAGAGAGAGAGAGAGAGA
>JAMKQA010022803.1:0-11986 GCA_024699735.1 Posidonia australis
TTCTTTTGAATTTCGGTGCTCCGTTTGATTTTCCGATATCCCCTGAATCGGTATACTGAAAATATTCGGTATGCCGTTTTGCATATGAACTACAAAAATTTTCTTTCTTTTCATATCAGTCCATTTTTATATCAAGATTACAAATAAATGATTATTACACCTTTATAAATGATTTGCACATGTAATACTTGAGTGTTTCATATTTTCTTATGTGATTACTTGTATTTAATCACATGACATTTGTTATGGCTATGTTGGAAGAAGAAGAAGAAGAAGAAGAGAGGACATATCATTTTTTGGGGAATCGTTCTTTTGTCTTTTTCAATGCAAATAGGTAATACCATTTATCCTACTTATAGTTGGTTTGTGATTTTTTTTAAGATATGTGAATGTAGGTTGAATGGTCAAGGTAAAGCCGCGTCTAGGAAGTATTTTGAGGTAAAGCGTACTTAATCTCAATCCCCTGTGTGTGTATATAACTATAACATATATTATTGTATTACTTTATAACATTTATTTAATTATTGTTTATGTGATATTTGTAAGTGATATCTATTAAATTGAGATACATGTAAGAAATGAATTATTTATTATATGTATTTTGAGAACAAGAAATTTTTTTTCCAGTTTATTAATAATTTATTTTTGTATGTAAGAAATGGATAAGAATAATATTATTCTTAGTGGATAATATATGGATATAGGTAAGAATATTGATTTATGGATAAAGATAAGTGTAAAGTCTTCTCCTATCCCTACCCTACGTGTTAATAGTCCTATGTAAGTTATGTCGTAGATATTAAATTCAAAGAACAAACTAAATTCTAAGAAATTAAAATTCTACCAATCAAACACTAAATTTCTAAAATAAAAAAACACTAAAATTCTAATTCTAATAATAGAATCAAAAACCAAACTTTCAACTCTTACATTTAGAATTCCAATTCTAGGTATTTCTAATTCCACTTAGAATTGCAATCACTATAAACCAAATAGTGCCAAAACAAAAGTAGCAAATGAGTGTGCAGTTTTGAAAGACCTGGGCCTGCATAGCCAATTATCTGTTTTTTCTTTAAGTTTTATTTTCTTCTTTTTTTAATCTTGCTGAGCTCATCAACGTCCAACCCACATTTTCACTCAACAATATATATGATTTGAACATATCTTGGTTAATAATACTTAAAAAAACTTAGCTAATAATTAGTTAATGAAAATATGAAAGCATCCCATGTTCCGCTAAAGTGTATGGCACACAGACAGGGTTAAGTGCGTTCGTTCAAGCAACTGATGGAGGTGGGGACATGACATCATCAAAAAGTGGATCAAACCACAGATCACGTTGGGGCTCTTGCTTTCTGATTCATTTCTCTCTGGGATTTCTCAATCTACATCCAAATCAACAACAAGAAGGAGGCGGGATCTTTCCCCTTTTCCGTCTTCCAGCAATGCAAAAGGCAACAACGAGGAGTTCGTATGTCTGGTGCTGGATGGCTTAGACCTATTTCTTGGAAAGGGAGGAAGAAGAAGAAGAAGAAGAGATTATCGTCGTCGGGATCGAGCTTGTTATTTGCCCCATTGTTCTTATTTTTACTGCTGTTGTTGCTTTTTATCTACTTGACTTCCGAAAAGATTTGTGCTTTGGGGCTTTTGATCCATTTCCAACTATTGGGTAGTCTTTGTACATTCGGATTGGATGGGGAATAGTTGCATTGGACCCACCGTGGGCAGGAACGGCTTCTTCCAGTCCGTTTCGGCCGCCATTGTCTGGCGTCCTCGCCCTCCCGACGCCGGCGAAGGCCAAGAGAAGCCTGCATTGACCCCTCCCAACGCGCCGGAGTCTTCTGCTATCGTGGAACTCAAGGCTCCGGAGACAGTCAAGATCCCTGACGATGAGGACAAGCCCAAGTCTCCTGTTGAGGAAGCAGACAACGAGAAGCCTGCGCCGGAGCCAGCGAAAAAGCCCCCACAGTTCAAAAGAGTTGTGAGCGCCGGGCTCCAGACGGCTTCTGTTTTGCAGCGGCGCACCGAGAGGCTCAAGGATATTTATAGCCTCGGAAAGAAGCTCGGGCAGGGGCAGTTCGGGACCACCTTCCTCTGCACTGAGAAGGCCACAGGGAAGGAATTTGCGTGCAAGTCGATTGCGAAGAGGAAGCTTGTCACAGAGGAGGACGTGGAGGATGTGAGGAGGGAGATCCAGATCATGCATCATATCGCTGGTCATCCGAATGTGATCTCCATCATGGGGGCATATGAGGATGCTGTGGCTGTTCATGTTGTCATGGAGCTGTGTGCAGGGGGCGAGCTGTTTGATCGGATCATACAGAGGGGGCATTACTCGGAGAAAGCTGCGGCAGAGTTGGCAAGGGTGATTGTGAGCGTTGTTGAGGTGTGCCATTCTCTAGGTGTCATGCACCGGGACCTCAAGCCTGAGAACTTCCTCTTTGTCAACCAGAAAGAGGAGTCTCCTCTCAAAACAATAGATTTTGGCCTTTCTATGTTTTTCAAACCAGGTATGGCTTGTACAAGCACATTAACATTGTTAATTTTCCATATCGAGCTGCTTCATTGGTGCATTTCATGACATAAAATATGGATCTTCTAAGATCAGGCTCTAGTGAAATGCCTTTCAATCAGAGTTTTAGATGACATCAAAATCAATATTCAGATTTTCTGGAAATGCTATCCTAGTGGTTAATCTGGTGTCCTTAAGAAGTAGAAGTAAACTCTCAAAAGTTTGCCCCCTCTGACTGACGAGAGATGTGATTAATGCTTGAAAGAGGAAACTAGTGTTCAATATCATATGTAAGTTACTGTTTCATCATAAATTGATACATAGATTCGAAGCTGAGAGGATAATCTTTAACCATCTAGGATAATACCCAAATGGTTATTTTTTACAGTTGGAAGGAACTTCCTATATAGGAGTTATCATGCACTACATTCCTCATAATACATCTAACATGCTAGTTTTCTTTATTTATATGCATATCTTAAATGACCAAATCTGGTGGTCTAAAGCTGTCCATATACAAGAGTTTTTAGCCCGGGAACTCTCAATTATTAATCATCTAACATGCTATTCTATATTTATGTGCATGTCCCACACCTGGTGGACTAAGGCTGCCCATATACAAGAGTCTTTAGCCAGGGAACTCTCACTTATTAATCACACAGAAATACTTCAGTCCCTGAAAGTTGTTCTCATCAGTCTTCACATCTAAGTGTCAGGCAACCAATTAGACCTTTACTAACTACATAGTTTAAACTTAGTTGATGTCTTAATCTGTAAAGGTGGTCGCCACCATTTCATATTGTCTTGCACAGTCAATGGTCTTCACATGACCAAAAATGACATTAGACAAACGAATGAGTTCACAAATGCATCATGTATTCATGTAGTATAAAGAGGGCATTCACAGTTTTCATGAAAAATGACAAGTGAACGAGTACACCATTGCATCATATATTCATGTAGTAGAAAGAGGGTATTCACATGTTTCATGAAAAATGAGGGGTCATGTATAATGAACCTCTGAAGTTTGCATACTCCTATCTCTAAATATATATTTTTTGCCTATGTTTGATCTTTATTTGTTGTGAGAATTATGTATGCAATGCATTTAATGTTTACCTGTAATGCCAGGTGAAACATTCACGGATGTAGTGGGAAGTCCATATTATGTTGCACCAGAGGTATTGCGAAAGCATTATGGTCCAGAGGCAGATGTGTGGAGTGCTGGGGTTATAATTTACATCTTACTTTCTGGGGTTCCTCCATTTTGGGATGGTGAGAAAAAACCATCCTGCTTTCGATTTGCAACTTCTGCTTGCTGTTTGACTCAAGATAAGAACTTGTGAATCCTTGCACGTATTTTCTGATGCAGAAAATGAGCAAGGGATATTTGAACAGGTTTTAAAAGGTGAATTGGACTTCACATTGGATCCATGGCCTAGTATTTCAGAGAGTGCAAAAGATTTGGTCAAGAAAATGCTTGTTAGAGACACAAAGAAACGGATAACTGCACATGAAGTTCTGTGTAAGGCTCCATTTATCAAATTTATTGATGAGGTGCTCATTCTTAGTGCTTTATTTACCGAAACTCTTACGATTTGTATGTCAACACTCAAAAGTACTAGCTTGTACTTCTGATGTAGTAATATGTACGTGTCTGAATCAGAATACCTTTACAAAGCAAAATAACAGCAAATGTGTAATATTAGGATACCATATAAACAGAAACAGAGAACCTATGAAACTTATATTCTTCGAGACCACTTACTATCAATGTATCGTATCCGTATAGGACATCAGCACTTCTTCCACACTTTTTAATATGTATTAAAGGTTGTGTTTTATATTAATTATAAGAATAACAATTTATTTTTTGTTAAAATTATGATTTTGTTGATGCAAGTTAAAAGCATGGCCCATTAGAATCTTTTGGATGGTGAGTATATGGAAGTGTAATTGTTAAACAATTAATGGACTTCGGTATATAGATTTCTTTCCATTACGAAAAGTAATTAACAATCTATTATTTTGCAATATTATTTTTAATTCACTTTGCAAGTATTGGTTTTTGTTTAGTTTGTTGTTCATATAATGAATAGAGGCCTTGGGAAACTGATTTTAGGAGACCTTTTGTGAAATGGACAAAAGTGTGTCACGTATATAAAGCTCCATTCTCATGATATAGCTATATATATTTTTAAAAAATCACTCTTTGTTTGGCTTTAGATGTAACAAGAAACTACCTAGTTTCTCCCTTTTTTGTTGTTTTCTCTTTCCACTCCTCTCATTCCCAATCTCTCATTTCTGGAAAAAGCTCTTAATCTCTTTGCTATCTTGTCTTGTTCATTGCATGCTCCCTCCTAGTTTTTCGCTCCCCTACACTTTGCTCTCCCCCTGCTCCCCTCATTCTTTCCCCTCTCTTGTTTCTCTGTTAGTTTGCATTGTGGATAAACTCAAGCATTCCCTGCAATTGCAAGCTTTGAAGTATCTTAATGTGACCATCCTTTGATTTTTTTTAATGAGACATTCCTTTGAGAATGGCTTTGCATGATAGCAGTATGGAATATGCACAGCTAGTTTGCTAGGTTATCTTCTTGGTGAAGTTGTTTGGTAGGCACCAAAATGTCTCATTTTTTGGGAGTTATGATTTGATTGAAGGAAGAGTTTGCATTAGTTGATGGACCAACTCTACCAAGCCCTACCTTGTTACTTTTTCCTACCTCACCCTCCAGTGGTTGCTCTTGGTCATAGTGCTTGCGAGGTTTGGATTGATTGTCGACAGGCAACAAGCTAGGATATTTGATGTCTTAAAATGTTTTGAACTGGAAGATTGTCAAGCTGAATGCAGAAACAAGGTAAAAATATGCGCTTTGTAGAGTATGTTCAAATTTTGGATGTACCTTGGATGGTTGATAGCTCAAATGGGCTGCAGTAACATTCGGGCATAGATGGTCTTAGTGTAGACAGTGTCGAGAAGGATCCCTTCTTCAACCATGTTTATCATCGGGGTTGCAATCTAAAATCTCTTTGAGCTTGGGCTTTCATCGTGGTAATTGGCAGCTTCACAAATTGTGGTTTGGTGATGTGTTTTGACTAAGGAAGAAGACAATGAGTAAGCATTAGTGGGTTGGTTCAGTGTTGGTTTTTGAGATTAGTGAACCCATTGACCATCCTGGACTCTCTTTTGGGTCTTTTTTGAATAACTCTTCCTTAGATTGTGATGGTTTGAGACTAGTGGGTCTACCAAGATCCAACTGAACCCAGAAAATATTGCAAAAGAAAAACATATTGTAGTCTCGGTGTATTCTAGGAATCGATCTGTTTCTTGGCGCAATATGATTCTCTTCCATTTGTAAACTGAACCAGGGTGACCCAAATTGTGCCTTCTTCCCTGATGATCTCTGGCGTTTTGGTTCCACCAAGGAGAACAACTAAGAACTTTAATTTGACACAGAGATTTAATTTGAAATAGAGGGATCTAACCAGGAAAATTAAGTGCAACAATCAAAGTAAAGTGGCTAGGTGACTGTATCAACATATTAAATAATTAACATGCTTATCCCTACGGCGAGAAAGCTGAAGTTTTGGCAAAACTTATGAGATTTCTGTTGTACATGTGAAACACTTTGTTTCCAGCCAGATGATGCTAAGTTGTGTTAACCCATGATGTATTATTGATTTAAATTAAACTTTATGGTGAAACGAACTTATGTTGATTTTGCTAATTTGTTTGTAGTCCTACATCTTGCATGTCATATATGGGATTGTAAGGAGTTTTTCTATGGTGATTAGAGTATCACAAAAAGCTGATGCTTTTAATGGCATATGAGAAGGTCTACTAGAAGTTTGAAGAGTGGGTTTTTGGAGTTAGCATTAGTAGACAAATTGGAAACTAGGTTTGGGAAAGTTTGAATGGGAGGATGGGCCTTATTGGAAACAAGGTTTTTAATGTTGATTTTGTGTTGGACTTCGGTTCGACAAAAATAAGAAATGTGTAAACGCAGTAAATTTACGGATGCTCGTGGATATGGTTAAATAATTTCAAATTTAGATTTAAAACTTTTGGATAAGTTAAAGTAAGCAATAATCTACATATAGGACTACTTAGATTACTTCCTAAATATGTATTATATCAAAATATACTACATAAACTTAATACAAATATCTTAAAGCATAAATAGTACCTAAAAATAGTTAATGAATGTATAAATTATACTTTAAAATGCTTAGTATATGTTAAAAATGAATGGTTCTTACAACATTTAATATGAAGAGAAAGTAAAGATGAGAGAATATCTAATGCAGCGTTTGGTATGTTGGAATGAGGACTGGAATGAGAGAATTTTATTCTGATGTTTGGTACGAAAAAAATATTTGGAATAGACATTGAAATGAAATTTCTTTGGGAATCAAATTTCCATCGAACATACGAATTTCATTCCTTCCTAAGAGGTAAGGAATTTGATTCCCAAGTTCATTAAAATCAAAAAAAAAAAACATTAGACAAGTCCTCCTTCCTCTGTCGCCGTTTCTCCTCCCTCCTCCACTCCCTTTCTCCTCCCTCCATCCCAGTGATCTCCGATGGAATGTCATCGAACAGATCGTTTCGACTAAGATCCATGAATGTCAACAACTTGCACGTACTGATCTCCAACACAATCTCCCTGGAGAACCTGTTCGCATTGAAATTCATCTCCAACTCTGACGATGGCGGCGGAGGGGGCGGCCCATACGGGACGTTTCAAGGGCTGGTGGAGAGTGTAGACTGGAAGTTTGCGGTGGTGCGGGACCTATCGACGCACGACGACGTGTAATAGCACTACAAGTACAACTTTAATAAGGTGTTCAAGGTGTACACGAGGCTGTGGAGGTTTCAATAGGAACGACAGAGGGAGCTGATGGAGTCAAGGATGTGATGATGGGAGATCGTGTCAAGGATCTGGCAATTGTACCATGGGCAGTACTAGAGGATGGGTGAGTTGAGGTTCCTCGTCGAGGCCTACGTGTTCTACGAGGTTGTCTGGAGTAGGAGGTACTTCGAGGATGGGAAGGGGAACGGGAGGTGGGAGGACGGGGGGAGGAGAAGAAGTAGCAGCAATAGAATAAGAATAAGATGGATCTGGGAGTGAGGTGGTAGAGGAAGAAGAAGGGGAGGAAAAAGAGCAGGTACGTGTTTATCTTTATGGTGTTGGAAGGAGAAGGAAAGGGAAGAACAGAGAGAAGAGAGTGAGAAGGTGGAGCATTTTGGTTCATTCCATTTTATTCTATGCCAAATACTAGAATGTAATAAAATTATTCCATTCCATTCTAAATTCCATTTCAAAGTTCATTTCATTCCAGTTTATTTTCATTCCAGTTTATTTTCATTCCAACGTACTAAACGTTACATAAGTGTTGGAGATGTGAAGTATGACATGTTGCCACTTCACAAAGCCAAGGGAGGGGGGTCTAGGTGGAGCATGTGCCCCCTTGTGGGGATGACACCTTTGTAGCCAATGTAGGGTAGATTGGAGGTGAGAAGAGATGAGGGGAAGGGGAATAAAAATTGATCTTGGTTGAAATAATAACCAATGTTGTGCATGTCGATGACATGCGATCAACTCGGTGTAAAAATTACATTGTGTGTGATACAAGTTGACATTAGCTCTAACATGGTAAAATTTACCTATTCTTGTCGTGTCACCCAGCTACAAGAGCGACACATGTCGGCAATTATTTTGCCGACATGTATCGATTTTTTGAACCTCAATTGGAAATAAGTAATGAAAAGAGGTAACACTAACATGTGGATGCTAGAGCATACAACAGTGTGAAGGTGAAACTATGTTTCCAATACACTTCATACTAGATGCCATATCACACCAGATGCCATATCACAGATGCCATATCGTATCCCTTGCCGTGTCTGGGCAATGCAGGGTGGAAGATGCTCATCTATAATTTGGAAAGGAGTGGAAAAAGTAGAGGTTCAAGGAGTTAAGGAAGGTCAGGGTTGGGACGACAGATTAATTAAGTTTTGGACTGATTTTGAGGGTGGGAAATTGCTCCCACACAATGGCCTTGCCTTACACACAGTATATTGCCATTGTTGGAGGACTCTACATTGGTGGAGTTGGCAGCAAAAAGCACTGGTTGCTTTCTAATTTCAGTGGAACTTGAAGGACGAGGAGATCGTGACGAGAAGTCATCTGTTTTCTATTCCGGAGAAGGTAAGATGATAAAGCAAGATACACTTGTATCGTCGTTCAACACAGGAATGAGTAAATAATCTGTTTTTTAAACCAACCATTATGGTTGGTTGATTCAGGAACTCACAATGGCATTGAGCAAACACAACCATGAATAGGACTGGCTCAATTGCTGGTCCATAATAAGTTTTTAACTATGTTCTTTCTTCCTTTTCTCCTATTTCAGTCCTTGTATCTAGGGTTATGTGAACATGTAACAACACATTTATCTTAGTTTTTCAATTCAGAAATATGAGGTTTGCATCATTTGAGATTTGAGAAGCTTCATTTATGGTTCATTTCTGCAAACAACCATGATACATACATTCGTGTGATACTACGTGTATGTTCTTGATTTTGCTTTAATGTAGTCAGGTAGTTCAACTTGTGCTTAGAGGTTTGGCAGTGGATATCTAAAATTTAGGGAATCCATTTTGAGACTATATCAGAAATCTGAAAAATTGCTTTTGGCTCTTATCTGAGGTTAATTGATTTTACATCTGAATAACTTTCAGTTGACTGAATTTAACGTAAAACAAAACATCTGAAAAGACCACCATAAAAACATCTGGAAGAATCTAGTTCGAATGCATATATTGGTTCATCCTTTATGTTATTGATCTCTCCAAAGATGCAAATCTTTTTCCTTAAAGACCTCTTCATATTATATGATTTAATAGTTGATTTTATGATTTTAGCAAGGATGGAACCATAGAGTTAGTTCCACATATAAAAAGCAATCCGCTTTGGTGATAAAAGAAGCGCTTTTGTTTCTTTCACCTTGTTCGTATGGGTGTTCATTCCTTTAGTCATTTAATCTCATATTTTATGATTAGAACATTTTGAAAAATAATTCTTCAAATTTAAGAGTAAAATCATTCAGGCATAGATCATCTAATAGTAATACATTTTGAGTTTATATTGACATTCAAGCAAAATCATTCATGCATAGATCATCTAAGAGTAAAACAAGATCAAATAGTAATACATCTTAACCAAACCAACCTGAAATCAGATTTTAAAGCGCAGCACAAGTGAACATTAAAGTTCAGCAATCCAATCAGGCAGGGTGCACCCAGGTAAACACAGATTGCAAGTGTGGATGCATCCATCATGATTAAGTCAGTTATGTAAGAATAAACACAAATGGGACTAGACATGTTTCATGCAAGGTCCCATTCTCCAAATAACAGCACAAGGAATCCATTTTTAACTATGTTCAAACTCACTATCTGACAATGTTGATGTTAACAACCTCTATTATCAAGTTAGGATCAGGGATATGCAAATCACAAATCAAATGTTGTCAAAGAACACTCAGAACAAAGATTAAAATCATATGTACGCATGTAGATCGCCTGATGCACGATTTATTCGCCTACATTTCCATGATCTTTCGCCAGAGTTAAAATCAGAAAACCATTACCGAACAGAGAGAAGGCGGACTACGAAACACCTTCGAGGAGGTGCTGCGATGGGGGGAGACTCGCTTCGAGGAGGTGCTGCGATGGGAGGAGGTGCTGTGATTGTATGGTCGACAGGCGGGAGGAGGCTGGCTCCATCGACAGGCGGAGGCTAGCTCCGTCGACAGGCGGGAGGAGGAGGTGCTATGGAGGAGCACCGTCGAGGATGCGGAGGACCACCGTCGAGGATGCGGTGGAGGAGGAGGCGGAAAAGACGCGGACGAGAATTTAGGTTAAGAAAGAAAGGGGCAGAATGACCTGCGTCGAGGTATTTTATACCTGAATTAGTGAGGACATTAACGAGGATATTTCCTCGCTATGTAGTCGCTAAATTCAAGCGAGGACATTGCAAGAAAAAAATCCTCGCAAAAAAGTCACTAAGGTATTGCGAGGACATTTCCTTGCAAAATCCCCACTATATGTCCTCGTTAGATTATTACGAGGACATGTCCTCGCTAAGTCCTCGCTAGTTGTCCTCGCAAAATCTAATTTTTCTTGTAGTGTTAGGGGGCTATCTTATTTTGCACTTAGCATGGTAGCATAGGACGAAGAACGATGTAGCAAGTTTGAGGGTAGATTACAATTGGTTATCTGGTTAAAGTCACAAAATCTGGGTATTAAAATTTTACACAATTAGTGGAAGTAGTTAGGAGAGTGGAGACAACAATTCTAGAGTATTGAGATCAATGAGACCAATCAAGGAAGAGAAGAAATGAGAAATAGCAACAATCAAAGTTTTGAGGGATGCAAAATAAAATTGGAGGAACGCATAGTTCAAATCAACAGTGGACTAGTGGCTAAGGCAATGTGCTAGTAAGTCAGCAAAGAAGTCATGGTCAGAAACCACCAGCCAGCTAGAGTTAGAGACAATTGGTAGTTAGTTCTATTGATGGTAGAGCTTAGCCAACTAGAAGTGCACATACTGTCATGGGTCTTGTTAGTATGCCAAACTGCTCGTCCTATGGGTGTGCACATAGAGGCGTGTGTCAAAAGGATTTTCCAAGGTGTTTTCTGTGTAAACAGCCTAGGTATAACATATATTTTAATATTATTGTTGTTAACATATTGAATTCCTTCATAGTTTGCAAATCGTATACTTTTAATATTATTGTTTCTGTTTTTGGTATGGAAATTCAATTCATAATAGCTTATTTAGATCTTGAGTATAGTATTAGTGTATCTTCTATAGAGGGATTTGCACTCACTCACTAAGTCTTTTGTCTCATTAAATTTTGCTTTATTATTTATTCAATTTCTCAAGTGAGACAGTAGCATAGCAGCATTGATTTCTTTCTTAGGAATCCTATTGTCGAGGTCGAGCCATTCTTGTCTTTAGAGAATTTGGACTATTATATGTTTTGTATTATAAATACGAATGTTTTCCTTGTCTCTCATGGATTGCTATATAAAATTCAATTTCAATCAGATTTTACACTTGTTGATATATAATAAAATGACAATATGTTTAGAAAATATCTCATGCAGGATGGTGATCAAAATCCATAAAATGAATGGAACAATACCACATGGCCAAGGCATCTCATATCCCCATTTTTGACGAAATTCAGCTGCCTCATTTCTAGCTTGCTGAAACGAAGACCTTGTATCAGCTAAATAAGAAAGAAGAAACATTAGACTCTGTAGCAAAGTTGAAAAACAAAATATATTCAAAAAATGAATAACCATTTTTCATATAATGGAAAGAAATTATGAACTCATTCAAAAAACGTTATTGATCTTCTAGACATTCCAATCTTAAAATCCCTCTATAAAGTAGAACTATA
>JAMKQA010022804.1:0-17795 GCA_024699735.1 Posidonia australis
TTGATGGGTTCATGTATGAAAACATGCAAAATGCCAAGGAATAAACATGATCTGGATAATGCCAATCAGAACATATGTAAATGATGATCATAAGCATATTTCTATGTGCAAGAACATATAAGTGCGTGGCAAAATGCTATGTGCAAGGAAATGATAAAAGAAGATAACTCATGCAGATTTTATGCTAGAAACAAAAGTATAGATTAGCATGGAGATCATTTTGCAAAGAGAGCAAACATGTTTATCATAAAACTTCATAAAACATGGAATAAATCAGTCCATATGTATGACTTCAAGCATGCTTTATCATGTTTCTGAAATGAGATTTAAAGGAGAAAGAGGAGGCAGAAAGCCTACCTCTCAAGATGTTCCTTCTTGAAATATCAGAGATGAAGAGATCATTGTTGCTTTGGAAGGACCAAGGAGGCTTTAGGACGCAAGGGAGTGCTCCCGAAAACGAAAATAAGCTGCTGGAAAGAAGGAGAAACTCGTGCAGGATGCTTGCTCAGAACAGAATTGCTGAATTCAAGATTTCTAACCCCTCCATATGGTTGCCTATGGGTGTCCTTATATAGGATTTTCTCATGGGTAACTCATGGGAATGGGGAGAGCCTCGTAGACGAAAAGCCTGGAAGATTCCATGGCATTATCGTTGCTAGAGGTAACGGCCATGGGAGGTGGAAAGCCAGCAGCCCGTAGCCTGCGAAGTGGCATGCGCCTGGGATGTGCGTCAGAGATATGTGCCTATGATGTGTGCTAGGTAGGTGTGCTAGGTAGGTGTGCTAGCTAAGTGCTCTCCCGTACTGGTCTGGTTTTCTAATTGATGCGGGGTTGCTATGGGCTTGGGATTGGTTCAAGGGTCAGTCACATCCAAAGCAACAACTGGAGCCTTATCAATGAGTCACCTCAAAATCGGGGTGTCTACAGATGCCCCTCCCTGAGCGAGGTCGAGGGACGAAGGCAACCAAGATCGATGCTCAAGGTTGACAAGATACCCCTATTTTGAGGTTACAGAAGGATGGTGTTTGCTGTAGGCAGTAAGTCACTTATCCAGCGGATGTACCGAAATTCATGACTAGTTGCCAAATGCAAATGCAAATGCAAAATACGTGCACCTATTGATCCGAATGCTGGGAATGCAATGCTAATGCAAGATGCCAATGCAAGAGCCGATGCGAAACTAATGCTAATGCTGAAAACACAAACAGAAGAAAACACTGGCAAGAAAATGATAAGTTGTCGGACTCATCAGCCGAATTATGAGGTTATCAACCCAAGAGATGGGATACGACAAGCTAGTCAAGCCTTGCCAACCCCGGACGCTTGACAGTGTGACGGTTGTCAACCGAGTAGTTGGGGGTACCAGCCCAAGAAAAACGGGGTCATGACAAATAGATCATTTGTCAAGCAAAGCAGGGCCCGGTCCACACAGACCAAGGGCAAACAAAGTGATTTCGCGCCCGCGAAAACTCAAAAGGAAGAAACAAAAGGACCCTGACCGCCCGGCCAGAGGGTCCAACAACTAGATTCCGCGCCCACAAAAATCCAGGAGAGAAAAGAAAAAAGACCTTGACCGCCCGGTCAGAGGGTGAAGCAATTGGATTTTCGGCCCGGGGAAATCCGAGGAAGGGGCTAGGACCTTGACCATCCGGTCAAAAGGTCAAGCCACGGGATTTCTTGCCCTAGGAAATCTGAGAGAGGGGCTAGGACCTTGACCATCCGGTCAAAAGGTCGAGCCACGGGATTTCCTACCCAAGGAAATCCAAGAAAGGGGCTAGGACCTTGACCATCAGGTCGAAAGGTCGAGCCACGGGATTTCCTGCCCAAGGAAATCCGAGAAACCAAAGACTTTAACCGCCCGGTCAAAGCCAAGGAGCTGGATTTCGCGCCCACGAAAATCCAAAGGAGCAAAGGACCTTGCCCGCCCGGTCAAGATCAGCAAGCTGGATTCCGCGCCCGCAGAAATCCAAAGGGGTAGAGGACCTTGACCGCTCGGTCAAAGTCAGGCAAGCTGGATTCCGTGCCCGCAAAAATCCAAAGGGGCAAACGACATTGATCGCCCGGTCAAAGTCAAGCAAGCTGGATTCCGCGCCCGCGGAAATCCAAAGGGGCAAAGGACTTTGATCGCCCGGTCAAAGTCAAGCAAGTTGGATTCCGCGCCCGCAGAAAACCAAAGGGGCAAAGGACCTTGACCGCCCGGTCAAAGTCAAGCAAGCTAGATTCCGTGCCTGCGGAAATCCAAAGGGGCAAACGACCTTGACATGGTTCACTTCCCTTGACATGGCCACCATTAAGACTTGGGACGACCTCACACTGGCGTTCCTCGAATAGTATTCCTTTAACCTCGACCTAGTCCTGAAGTGGGAAGACTTGGTCGCAGTTAAGCAGAGGTCTCAAGAAACATTTGGAGAGTATGTCGGATGATGGCGATCCTTGGCTTCACAGGTCAAAGATAGACCCTCCAATGAGGAGTCTATTGAGATAGTGATTCGGGGAGCACAACCAACAGTCGGCGCTTTGCTCAGCATACAGCTAGTTACCACATTTTCAGCTTTGCTTTGGGCGGGTGCCCGCGTTGAGAGTTCACTGTGCGGCGGCAGTTTTTTGGCACTCTCTGCATTTGCCAAACAGGCCACTTCCTCACATAGTGTTATCAACAGCAGCAACAATAATAATGGCCCCAATGCCAATCCACCCAAGAGGCGAGATCCTTCCAATAATACAGTTTCTTACATTAGATCCCTTGCTGCATCGGTTAATGTCCATCCGCCCCCTCAGTGCTAAGTAGTTTATGCATCCACACCCACACCTAGAGAACCTCATGCATCACACATCACCCCCACTACCACTCCAGTATACCCTACCCCACCGGTTAGGATGTGCCCTCCATTGGCACATCTATAGCCGAAGCGACAACGCCGTGACAGGCGCCACTATACCCCGTTGGTGGAGCCATTGAGCATGGTTTTCCCAAAAGTCGCATCCCTTTTGAGGCTGCCTGAGATTCGCCCACCACCAAGTCCACTTCTTGCATGGTATAATACGAATGCATTCTGCAATTTCCATCGGGTCGCAGGTCACTCGACGGATAATTGCCTAACACTGAGGGACGCAATCCAAGACTTTATTGACCAGATGGTCATCGTGATTAGCACGTAGGCGGCAGGCCCAGTGCCGCATCAGCAGACGCACAAGTACCCCCAGCACAACCCAATATAGTTAGCCAGCCTTTACCATAGCATTCAACCCCGAGAGCATCAGGTCCCTTGGGAGTCAATTCCATCTTTCCTTTTGATTCTATCTCATCTTTTATTCGTCGTACCGATCTAATTCATGATGTATCCTTCCCTTTTCCCCACCAGTTGTATCGTCTTTTCCTTGGTGATTCCGTGGAGTCAGTCAATATGATTCGTCTTATCGCTGAGTCGAAGTACACTGTGGCACCACTTACTATACACCCACAATCACCTACACCAGTTTGTCTCTTAGCTTGGCCACAATCTGGACCAATCCAGTCGCTAGTGCCCTGAAACTACCAAGTTCTGTATCCTCCAGCCATACCAGTACAGCTAGTAGCCCATCCCTTGATTGTTGTCACCCTTACTCATGACACGCATCGTGTTCCATATAATTACGTCATAGAAATGTGTGCAGAGGTAACACGATAGGGTAAGGTGTACAGACCCCCGGCTCCCAAACCTAGTCCTCCAACTCCAAACCACATCCAGTCGGAAGCGCAATCATCTAGACCTCCAACACCCATAGCACCAATTCCCATCCAGTTGCAAGCACAACCCTCACAACCACCTGCACCAAGAGTGGCTCCACCCGTTCCCACCAGAAACAGCCAACCTTCAGCAGACATAACCGCTCAGCTTAAGAAAGTTAAAGTTGACATTTCGATTTGAGATCTGATCCACACCTCAGCCGAGCATAGGGAGGCCTTCCTTAGAATCTTTCAAGCTACCCATGTGTCCCCAACCATTGAGCCAGCTACCCTCGGAATATGGTGGGTATGATAGCAGCACCACAAGAGATCTTCTTTTCGAGCCAGGATTGCTACCATCGAGAACCAATCACAATTCCCCCTTGTTCATCAATGTGCAATATCGGAGTTTTTGCATCCCTCTCACATTGGTAGATAACGGAGCAGGTTTAAATGTCTGCCCCTTGCGTACGGCAAGTGTGTATTATCGAAAGGGATGACGACATTCGATAATACGCACCACGATGCACTTAGGATCCTGGTCATTCCTTTGATAATTGGTCCAGTCCGCTTCGACGTAGAATTCTATGTCGTTGACATTGAACCTTCCTTTAATCTCTTGCTAGGACGCCCTTGGTTTCACAAGCATTAGTTCATTCCCTCAACTCTCCATCGTATGATCAAGTTTTGTTGGGATGACAACGTTGTTGTCGTCATGACGAAAGATTTGGAGAAGGTTGAGGTGGTCTCTACAGTAGCTCCACAAATTGTTCACTTTGAGCCCAAACCCTTTGATATTTTGTACCGTGTCAACCCGTTTGAGCCGGTTAATTTCATTCCTATCCTCGAACACCTCAACCATTTGGTTGTTCGTAGTGATCCCCATTTGATGATCGATAACTTGTGTCGCAAGTGGGGATATGCGAAAGGAACCCCCCTTGAGCGATACGACCAAGGAATCGCCGAGCCGAATGAGGCGAAAGAGTGGAAAGAGCGCGAAGGATTGGGATATGAGCATCAGTACCAGTGGAAAGATTCCCGTGCTTTTATAAGTCCCCAAAGAAGATCATTCCTTGCGATTTGACTAACTTCACCAGTGCAGGCGTCTTGGATCCAAACTAGAGTCTGTTTATAGTCTTAGTGTCACAGTCATCAGGAGTTTGGATTTGTCCAGAAGAGTCATATCTAGAGAATGATTAGTCAGGGTTAGAGCAGGACATCAAGCAGATCTATGAGCAGTCGCAGAATTATTCAACTTTGTCAAAGTTAGGACAGTCGATAGTGAATCAGGCAGTAGTAATGGAAGACCCAGCTCAGAAGGCAGACTTAGAGAGCAGCCAGACAGATGACGCAATCGGAGACTTGAATATCTTGTTCCAAGAATAGTAGGGAGTGCTCATGGAAGACTTAGCAGGGCACAATAGAGTCAGGAAAAGGAAGGAAGTTGTTTCACCATCCCAGTCAAAATCACTAGTACTACCACGGGACCAAGTTTCGATCATGGTCCTTCAGTTAGGAAAAGAGTGTGCTAGACCATTGGAGTTAATCTTCTGTCAGCTGGGAGGTGGGTCTAGTTGGTACTAGCAACTTAAGCCTCACCTTAGGGGTGAGGAGTAAAAAAAAAGAACCTGAGCTTGGCTCAAGTAGCAGTACAGGCAGCAGCAATCTCATCAGTCAGCAGCAGGACAGCTGCCAGCATGCAACAACTTTTGTAAATATTATGGAAAATACAAAAAAATCAAAACACCCAGAAAAACCAAAAAAATCTAAAAATCCAAAAAGAATCAAAAAATGTAAATAGAGATGCATCAACCTCAGAGGCAGGGAGTCTCGGGTCCTCAGTTGGCCTAGTCAGTCGAGTTGCAGAAGAAGTCACACAGTGCCATTACAAGAATACAAAAGTCACTGTGACTGTCATGAAAGGCCATCAAGACACGGAATTGGAAGAAATCCTCTCGGTTGATATTACAGATCCAACCTTCGAGCAAGAAATTCTATTGGAGCTCATTGCTTTTGGAGAGGAAGATGAGGTCACCGAGGCATATGGTGTAGATGCAAAAAAGGATGATAATACGCCCTCGCAATTTCAGCCTCATGACAATGACCTAGAGGGGCCTAATCTACATGTGGAGGAGGAGACAGAGCATGTCAACATCGGTACGACAGAAGATGTTAAAGAAATACGCATCAGTGCCAAACTATCACCACAAGCAAATGTAGAATTTATAGCTTTCTTAAAAGAATATGTGGATGTATTTGCATGGAGCTACGATGACATGGTTAGCCTAGACATTGATGTGGTAGTACACACATTACCACTAAAACCAAATTCAAAACTAGTCAAGTAGAAGCTTCGTAGATGGAGACCTCAGTGGCTGTTGAAACTTAAGGAGGAAATCATGAAATAGCATAAAGTCAATTTCCTTAAAGTCGTTCTTTATCTTGAGTGACTTGCAAATGTGGTACCCGTGCTAAAAAAAGACAGGCGGGTTTGCATGTGTAAAGACTATCGAGACCTCAACAAAGTGACCCCTAAGGATAATTTCCTGCTTCTCCACATTGATATTCTGGTTGACAACACTGCAGGACATAAGATGTTATCATTTATGAATAGATTTTCAAGATACAACCAGATCAGAATGGCAGAAGAAGACATCTTTCATTACCCCTTGGAAAGTCTTCTGCTATAGAGTAATGCCATTTGGGCTGAAGAATGCAGGTGCGACATATCAGAGGGCCATGATAGTGTTATTCCACGATTTCATGCATTAAGAAGTTGAAGTGTATGCGGATGACATGATAGCCAAGTCCAAGGAGCCCGAGGATCACCTCTCCTGCCTAAGGAAGTTGTTTGATTACCTGAGGAAGTATAAACTCCGCCTCAACCCTAACAAATGTGTATTCAGGGTGTCTTCTGGAAAACTCCTGGGTTACATTATCAGCCAAAGAGGAATAGAAGTGGATCCTCACAAGGCCAGAGCCATTATTGACATGTCTCCCCCTGCCACTGAAAAAGAAATACGTGGATTGTTGGGGCAATTACAATATATTAGCCGGTTCATAGCACAGCTTACACTCATATGTGAGCAGATATTCATGCTCATGAGGAAGAATGCCTAAACACACTGGAATGATGAATGTCAAGTAGCCTTTGACAAGATCAAACAACTTATGGCAAAACCTCTAGTCTTAGTTCCTCCCACGCTAGGACGACCCTTGTTATTATATCTTTCAACCACACAGTATTCCATGAATGCGGTCCTAAGTCAGCATGATGAATCAGGACGTAAGGAGAGGGCCATCTACTACCTCAGCAAGAAATTCAATGATTGTAGGCCAAATACAGCGCCATAGAAAAAGTTTGCTTATCCTTAGTATGGGCCACTCAGCACCTCAGGCATTACATGATGGCATTCCCAGTCCTACTATTATGTTGCCACGATCCTATCAAGTACTTGTTCCAGAAGTCAGCCTTAGTGGGCAGATGCGTTAAGTGGCAACTTATTTTGTCGTAGTATGACATTACCTTTGTGACACAGAAGTCTATGAAAGGACAGGTGATGGTGGAGCATTTGGCCGACCTACCTTTGCCAGAATATCAGCCACTGCAAACACAATTTCCAGATGAAGACATCCTATTTGCAATGGGTGATGTAGAGTTAGAAAATTCTCAAGATGAGCACCAATGGTGTCTGTACTTTGATGGCGCAGTCAAAAAAAGAGGAAGAGGTATTGGTGCAGTTTTAGCAACGCCGCAAGTGCAGCTAATTCCCTTTGCAAGGAAGTTGACATTTGAATGCACCAACAATGAAGATGAATACGAGGCATACATCCTGGGATTACAGGTAGCACTAGAACAAGGTGTCCGATAGCTTCGAGTATATGGGGACGCAATGCTAGTTATTTCACAAATCAATAGTGACTAGAAAACTAAGGACCAAAAGCTTGTATTATACCATGAGCATCTACTGAAACTGATTGACGAATTCGAAAAGGTCAAGTTCTCTTTATGAAGTAGGTCAAGAATGCATATGCAGATGCATTAGCAACCCTGGCATCATGGTTGTCTCTACTAGAGGCCCAGGCAGCAGATATCTCGGTAACTTGCGTAGAACGGCCTGCACATTGCAAGCACATCCAAGAAATAGAACCGACAATTGAATTGCCCTGTAATCATGAAATCAAAGTTTTCCTAGAGTCCAGCGACTTCCCATCCGGCATTTCCGTAACAAATAAGAAGACCTTGATACGGTTGGCCTCTAAATACGTATTTGGAGCAGGGCATCTACACAGAAGATCCTATAACCAAATTCTTCTTAGGTGTGTAGATAAAAAGGAGGCAGATATATTGATGTTAAAGGTTCGTGCAGGCACATGTGGTCCATACATGAATGGCGTGCTCTTGGCCAAGAAAATCATGTTGCAAGGTTATTTTTGGTCCACTATGGAAACAGACTATTGCCAATTTGTGCAGAAATGCCACAATTGCTAAGTACATGGTAACTTCATACATGCTCCCCCGCAACAGTTGCATAACATGTCGTCGCCTAAGCCTTTTTCCACTTAGGGAATTGATGTTATCGGGGCCATACATCCAGCTGCATCTAACGGACATCGGTATATTCTCGTGGCCATCGATTATTTCACAAAGTGGGTCGAGGCAGCATCATATAAACTATTACAACGACAGCTACAGAAAAAATCATTAAGAATAACATTATTGCCAGATATGGGGTTCCACCTGCCATCATATCAGATAATGGAGCTAACTTCATAGTAAAAAGAGTTGAGGACTATCTTCAAAGTTACAAAATCAAACACCACAAATCCTCTCCATATCGGTCATAAATGAATGGTGCAGTCGAATCAGTCAATAAAAACCTGATCAAGATCATGAAGAAGATGGCTGTGAGACTCACAAGGATTGGTATGAGAAGGTCCCTTACGCATTTTGGGCTGACAGGATCTCAGTCCGAACATCAACAGGAGCAACACCGTATTCACTTGTTTATGGTATAGAGGCAGTTCTCCCTTTCGAAGTGGAAATCCCATCACTAAGAATTCTGAAAGAAGCTGAATTGGACGAGGCAGAATGGGTCCAAGACCGCTATGTTCAGCTAGACCTGATAGACGAGCATAGATTGCAAGCCCTGCACCATGCCCAGTGCTACCAAAAGTGAATGGCCTGAGCGTATCAGAAGAAAGTTCAACCTAGAAATTTTGTAGCAGGAGACTTGGTCTTGCGTGCCATTCACCTACCTGATGCCCGAGGGAAGTTCAAGCCCAATTGGTGTGGACCATTCGTCGTGAAAGAAGCCCTGTCCGGAGGCACAATCATTCTTGAGGATATGGACGATGGTGAACAGTCAGAGCCCGTCAACGCTTCATACCTGAAAAAGTACTACCAGTGATCCTTAGCCAATCCCAGGCCTTGCAAAGCATAATGTCACTGCTCATGCATCTCTATGTTTCTTACTTGCAGTTTAGGTTTAGCACAAACATTGCTTGATGAGGAAAATCGGAAGGCCAGCCTGCTTAGGAAGAGTTTTGATCCTCCTCACGTGTTACTACCTGTGTGACCTAGGAGATAAGGGAGCCAGCATTCGTGGGAAATTGGATGAAATGTACAAATTCCTAAGGGCTCTATACTTCAAGAGGGAGATAAAATGTTAGGAGGAGAGTGAGGGTGAGAGTAAACAAAAATAACATAGATATCAAAGCACAAAAGAAATGAGAGGATAGAAGTTGAAGATAGAAGTCGGCTTCATTGAGAGAAGCATGCGAAACAACTCTATCCCTATTACATAACTCAGAGAGAAGTTGAAGCATACACCTACCAAGCCCATATTTTCAAAGGGACTAGCCACCCCTCAAGTTAAACTGAATAGAGCAGCCACCCCTCAGCCTAGTGTTTATTACCTCTAAGTAGGGATAGTGTAAGTCAGTATGCTTTTGAGGGAGTAAAAGAAAAATGAATTATTGAAAAAAAGTAGGTGTAGGGCCCTAGGAGTTTGACATGGAACCCATTTTATCTCAACAGTCCATTGAGTGAGCGAGAGCCACCATAAACCCAAGGATCTAGGTAGCGCCACGTGAGTTGAGGACATTCTAGTTCCTTGTAGCAGGTAATGAAGGCTTCCTCAACGTTGAGGGTATATCTTCTATAAACCATGCATAAATCTTGCTTCCATCTTATAAGTCTTGCATAAATCATTTGGCATTCAGCATTTTTGATAGCACCACTTTTGCATCTTGCATCGCTTTGCAAAGCGTTTGCCATTGTTCCAACCAGGGGCATGCTAGTTGCCTTTTGATGTGGGAATATTGGCAAAAAGGGAGCTTCAAGTAGGGGCATGTTAACTGCTCTTTGGTTGAAAATATGTCTTTGATTAGGGGTATGCCAACTACCTTTCTAAGTCAAGAAGATCACTGGGATAGTGCTACTGTCAGGAGCATGCGGGCCAACACAAACTACTTGTTACATAGAGCATAAATTCATTGCAAAGACATATCAAATCAGATTCAGGAATGATACAGTGTAAAAACAAGACTGATCCTTTATTATAGCTTATCAGTTGTGAAAAATTTGCTCACTTAATAGTAGTGGACTCGCAACTTACAATCAGTTGACTCTTGCTCTTTTCGAGCTGCCAGCTCATGTAAATGAAGTGCCACCAGGAGGAAGTTCAATTATAGGCCAAGTTTCTCGAATTACGGCCTCGTACTCTGCTGTGCAACCCAAACCTTTAGTAATGGTAAGACCAAAAGATTGAATGCCACCATGCATCAGGCGAGCCAACTCGGAAGTTGTCGCGTTAGAACCGAGAGCGTATCCTTTGAAGCGGTTGGGCATTGGGCTTTGCTCAATTGAATCCTGGCAAAAGCCAAATTGACAAAGAACATGGACAGGATGGTATTCCACACGGCCTGTAAGCCTTGGAAGGATAATCAATCGCATATCACTGTTGTTAAAGAAGACAGTGAAGGGCTTCACAGTTGTGAACAGAATGCGTCAGACTACAGTATCATCAGTAAGATTCCACAGTCTTTCGCATAGCTCGTGGATGCTAGGAAGGGTGAGTGAATGATTAGTGTGACTGTAGGAGTTGAAGACAGACTGTTGGGGGCATAGGACTTCCACCCCCATGTGGGTAGCAAGCCAAGTCTGTCAGAAAAGAAGTAGAATAGTTAGATAAGCACAACGAATCACTGAAATAATAGTGTTAGCTTACTTGCACTAAGGCACTGCAACCTTGGAAATGCTGGGAACGCTTCAATGCCCGATCCAAGCCGACATAGGTCTCTGCCAGAAGAATGGGGGCAAGATCAATTTGGTGGGTGATCATGGGCAGCACTACCTTTGCCACCTCAATAGCAACTGTCATCCGACCATGACTGAAGATGAGCTCCCCAAGGAAGCGTGCCACAAAGCCGTGGAGCCACAAGCTACCTGATGACACACGGTCACTGGCAATCTTGTCAAAATAATCCAGGCGCAGCATTGAAGTCGACTCATCCTTGCAGATGAAGCTTTTCTCGCAAGCGCTTCGAGATAAGCCCGTCAGCTGGCTCAGAACAGAAGAATAACTGTCACGGCGTATAAAAACGAGTGGTGACATGTATAGCGATAGGCCACAGATCCATCGAACTTCTTCCAAGGTGAGAGTAAGTTTTGTCTGCCCAAAGCGGAATACATGGAAAGCGGGTTTCTTGAATCTAGCCATAACGCATAACAAGTGTCAGTTCACCTCCACCTTGGCAATATTCAACAACGAAGAGGATATGCCCCAAACCCGCAGTTGCTCACGATCCTCAACAGTTAATGCACCAATCCATGTTTGTAGAACATCAGAGTAGTGTTTTGGTGTCACCATGGTCGGATACCCCTGCATGGAAATTATGAAGATAAGCGTTAGATCAAAACATAGCAGGAGTAATGTAAAAATCAAGTTTGGGAAAAACAGAAAGTCATATAGCCAAATGATTTCTCAAGGTGGAGAGGACCAAACAAGTTCACAAATCAGAGGAATGATAGAAATATGAGAAAATATGCAGCAAATCTGAAAATGATAGAAACCAAAGCATATAACTTCTTCCCATTGCAAGAAACGGAAGCATGATGAAAATTAATATATGTAGTTTTTTCCCTTTGCAAGATACGAAGGAATATGAGCAACAAAGATAAAATGGAAGGAGCAGTAGGCGAATCTGTGTAAATATAGAGAACCCTCTCAAGAGGGATCATTTTTCCATTGTCACATCAAAGAAAATGGACAAGATCACATACCATTGCAGCCGAGAAAGAGCGTAACCGACAGTGGGAGGGCAAAAAATGAAACTTGAAGGATGTTTGAGGGCTTGAGAATGGTGTTTGCAGTAGGAAAGGCTACGAATTTAGTTGGGGAATACGAAATAATATAGAAAAGGAAGAGGAGTTGCAACAAAAAAGGAAAGCAGGCTAGCATTTTGAACAGAGTGCACCAAGCTGACACCTAAAGCTGACGCACTAACTAAGCACACCAAGTTGGTGCACGAAGCAGACACACAAAGTTAACGCACCACCATTCAGACTGCAAACAGAACCTCCTTTGAAAAATCAAGCTCGTCCAAACCAACACAGTTCTTCAAGACCTGCAAGGAAACATACATTCTATACACACAAATAAATACCCAAGAGGAGGATTGCATTCCAAAATAGATTTGCATTCATGCACAATTGAAACACAAATTACATTGTTCACAAAGTACAAGTCGCAGCATACACAAAGAGTGGCAAAAGAAGACTAAATTGAAATAAAGGAATCTACTACTCCTCGTCGGACTCCTCCTCGTCAGAAGATCTCTCCTGGGCACTTTTAGCCAAGAGTCGAGCCCCCATCGTGTTATCCAGCCTGAATACCGAGCAACGACAGTAGACTGAGAGCGGGCAAAAGAGTTTAGGACCCTCTGTGAAACCTCGGTGTCAGAACGGTCCTCCTCATACACTTCAAAGGTGAATTCCCCACTGGTGGCCGCATTCACCTCGTTGGTTGGGTAGTCTTACTGAAAGATTACCAAAAGCATGTCAGATTTGCAACAATGCCAAAGTATGTTGTTAAAGGAAAGTCAGAAAGAAGTACCCATATGATGTTTCGCCACTGCAGTTCCTGCACAAATTTGCAAAGTTGTCAAGTGAACTTATGGCATAAACAAAATGAAATTTATAACTAAAATAAAGGCTACCATACCCATTTCCACCTGATGTCCTCGTAAAAGGAGGCAAATTGCTCCTCGAAGCCCTGTGGAAGTAAAACAAAACATGGGTTAGATCAGACCTTTTATGTAGAGCAAATTTATTTAAACAAAAGGTATAAGGTTTTTACCATAGCCTAGTTGGAGACATACCACATCTTGCGCTGACTGTCGCACACGACCTCCTCAAAAAGATAGGACTTCCCGACCCACTTATACCATGCTAAATAGTTGGAGTAGTTGACTTCTCGAAGAATGTGTCTATCTTGAGAAGCCATAGCTGCCGCGTGCCAACTCTTGGCAACAACACGAGATGGGACTGAGAGATTCATGTTTGTAGGAGGAGCGGGGATGCAAAATTCATTGAGGAATTGATGCCTCACTCATCCTAAGAGGAAGTAGGTCGACTTCTTCATACAGTAAAATTTCACCTACTTGTCTCCAAGAACGCGGCTGGAGTTCAGAGGAGCCCAGTTAAACCCATCGTATCTCAACAATGGGTGCAGGTGTACTTGTTTGCAAAAAGAACAATCATAAGCAATGCAGGTAGATACTGATATGTAGAAATAAAATTCATGTAATAAAACTTACATCCTCAAGCTCTACTAAATCTAGAAGATATCGATAGGACTCGTAACTATAGACCCTAGTAGTAGTCCGGTGGTCAGGCTTGACTCATTGACGAGGCAAGGGAAGAAGCTCATCCCAAAGGCGACCAAAGTAGTGCTCCCACGTGATATGCTCCATAGCCCAGTACTAGCAAGAGCAAACAGAAGGAAAGTTAGTTATCAGCTATTATCAAAACTTTGCAAAAAGAAAATAAATTTTCATTAGTACTTACAGTAAGTAGGGGGTACAGTCTCACATGAGACCGACGACCCAGCCTAGCTACGTTGTCCAACCCACAGATCAGCCATATGTAGCTAACTCCAGCCTAATCATAGTGGTTCAAGTACTCCAGGTTGGTCAGATACACCAGCCAATCAGCATGGATGCAATAGGCAGAATCGCAGAAGATCATGGCAAGTAGATCTAGTAAGAAGTGCTGGAGTAAGTAATCAGCCTCATCACTGCCTGACTCTAGGTTAAGCCAGAATAGATCCCACTCCCGAAGCCAACCCACAGTGATCATATGCTTCCCTTGAGGTGACTTTGGAGAAACGCGACCTAGGTGCGTGGGAGCCAGATGCATCCCGTGAGTGCTCTCCCCAACGATCGGCTCATCATCGAACGGAAGACCCGACAGCAGGGTCCATTGATCAGGTAGTACAGTTAGCTCTCCAAATGGAAAATGGAAAGTGTGCGTCTCGAACCTCCATCTTTCTGTCAAGACTCGGAAAACGTTATAATGGCCATGGATGGCCGAAATGCGAAGCAAACCATCAAAAAGAGACTGCTGGAGCAAATAATCCTGCAAAAACTCGGGCAGGCAGTGAAAATGGTCAAGCATAGGGGCCCAATGATACTGCATTACCCGATTTGCATCCCCAACCTAAAACAACACTGACAAAACAGATATAAGATTAGAAAAGCAGCAATGACAAAGTCAAGACATGCTAAAGGAAGAACGAAGATGGTTACCTTAAAATCTGGGTTCTCACAGATATGATCGCCACTGAGTTGTCGCCTTGCGAAGTTGCTAGATTCCTGAACGTACAGTTGTTAATTGAAATGTCAAATCTATATCATAGGCACAAGTCGTTCCGAAAGTACTTACCTCGACGGAGATAGCAAACGTCGAGCTATTAAAGGCTTGAGACCTAGAGGAACTGCCTCGCCGTCGTAGGCGAGAACTAGAAGGTTTATCTCGGGGAAACTGTGAGCTCTCTGCCTTGGGGATCGAGTCATCCTGTAAGCAGACAAAGGTCACAAACCTGGTCTTGAATAGCAGAGTAAAACAAAGAAAATGCAGTATAATCAGGCATAGCAAAGCACAAGTCTCGAAATGATGCGTGGCATTACAAGTATTTTTGAGTACGTTCATAAAATTTACAGTCAATGACAGAACAGAAAGAGCATTACATATAAAGCAAAGCACAATGTCATATTCTTACAGAAATGCAACTAAAGCAAGCATGCAAACACAACTCAGTATTGCGGAAAGGGGTCCATTACTAAATAAAAGCAACCAATTACATGAAAATGTGGGAGTTCAGCCATGATTGTTTTTAAGCATTACTGTTATTGGAGTCACAAAGTGAGGCATCACCATTGTTGTTACGTGAGAACATGGACATTCACTACACTGTTATGTACTTTTTTCCCACTATTTGCTATCGAGCATTATTATTGTTGCTTAAGCATGATTTGATAAAAATAGATTTATGCATAACAATGACAAGGATGGAAAAAAACTCAATCATGAGAAAAATGGCAACTCATGAATTAGTTAATGGGCAGAACCATAGTTTGAGTGATTCAAAATTACATATATATGTTCAATGATATGGGGGAAGAACCAGACTTCCAATTTGCGTTTTTATACTTGATGGCAAAATGGCATGTTCAAGACTAATTCAAAGGTCTGCATGAATCAACATCTATTGGTGCATAACGAAATCACCCAACAACCAACCCACCACTTCACCTCCACCGTCGGCGTCCCCACGGCCTGCCGGCCACCCCACGGCCTGCCGGCCACCACCTCGCCGCCGACCGTCCCAACAACCCACCGGAATGCCCAACACCCAAGCCACCCCTCCAGCCAACTGGACCATCCCAGCAGCTCGCCGGCGTGACCCGCCACCAACCCGCAACCCACACCACCACAGACCTCCCACGCACCACCACCTCGCAGCCCAATACCCACACAGCCACCCTCCACCGTCGACGGCAGGGATCTTCCACTGTCGACGGCTTGAACCACCAGCCACTCCACCTCCACGGCCAGCTCGCAGACCCGCCAGAGTCATCCCCACTGCCAAGCCACAACCACAGCTCGCAGGAGTCACCCCAACCGCCAAGCCACAACCACAGCTCGCAGGAGTCACCCCCACCGCCAAGCCACAACCATAGCCCGTCAGAACCCATCTAGTCGCCGGCCACCAAAGGAAAATAAGGGCAAGCAACGAACAAAAAAAACAAGAACACACGAAATGGAAGATCAAGGGGAAAGGGAGCACCTCCACTGGCGAGCCTCTCTCCAACCAGTCCTGGAGAGTTCGATCCATCGTTGCCGCCGCCGAAGCCAAGCCGCCGCCGCACCGGATCCGAACACCTAGCCGAGCACCACCGACAACACCGCCGCCTTGAGGAGGAGGGGAGAAGAGGATGGCCTTTGAAGGGAGGAAGAGAGAAGATGAGAGGGAAGGATGGGTTTCGTTTGGTTTGGGTGAGAAAAATGAAGAAGAGGAATAAGAACGGGTGAGGAGAAATGAAAAAAGAAAGGAGTGGAATAAATGAGGGGAAATGAATGAGTAAGGAGTAAGGAAAAATAAAGAAAGAAATGTGAAATCAAGGAATAAAGAAATGAAATCATGAATCATAATCCTATTTGCAACGTCAAGTAGCAAAATGAAAAGCAGATTTGGCAGTTATCCAGTGAACCTTCATCAAACACAAGCAGTTCAAGTAGTTCAATTTCTAAGGTCTAACGTACAAAATAGTCGTAAAAATTACGATTTGATCCTCAACACTCTGTAACTTGCATCTAAAAGGTAAAATGTAAAATGTCAAGAAAATGAGCACACAGTCTTCAAAAATTCACTGGATGGGGTAATTTGCAGAAAATCCTCTGACATTGTGAAATTTGCAGAATAACCCACGGAAGGTGTGAGAAGTTATGTTTGAAGCAGAAATTTGCAAATACTCAGCAGAATTCCGAATTTCATAGCACAGCAGCAATATAGCCATCAGAAATTTATCATATCGGGCTAATTTGCAATAAAGTCGCTTAGTTTTGGAAAATTGCGAATAAGCCCTAAGCTTTTGCAAAACTCATAAACAAGGCTAGATGAAATTGAAACCTCAGCAAGGTTCTTTCAGAGGATATTTCACATGCATCTCAGCAAGAATACAGGTTTCCATGCCATGGAGCCAGTAGTGAACACAATTACCTTTTTACCCTCCAAAGCACAACTAGAGCCTACTTCCTTCTTGGGAGACAATCCAGGGATTATTGCTTTTCTTTTCGGATTCTCATTGTAGGCAGATGAGATTCTGCTTTCATGTCCTTTTTCCAGGATTTTCGCGGGCGCGAAATCCTTCTGCTTGACTTTGACTAAGCGGTCGAGGTCATTTTCCTATCCTTTACTTGGATTTTCGCGGATGTGAAATCCTTTTGCTTGGATCTTCGCAGGCGCGAAATCCATCTGCTTGACTTTGGTCGGGCAGTCGAGGTCATTATCCCTTTTTTTTTCTAGATTTTCGCTGGCGTAAGATCCTTTTGCTTGACTTTTGACCGGACGGTCAAAGTCGACCTTTGATTGGGCGGTCGAGTTTATTTTCCTTTCCTTTGCTTGGATCTTAGCGGGCGCGAAATCCTTTTGCCTGGAACTTCACAGGCGCGAAATCCTTCTGGTTGACTTTGGCCAGGTGGTCGAGGTCATTATCCCTTCTTTTTCTGGATTTTCGCAGGTGCGAGATCCTTTTGCTTGACTTTTGACCGGGCGATCGAAGTCCCTTCCTTGTCCTTAGATTTTCACGGGCGCAATATCCTTTTGCTTGACTTTTGACTGGGCGATCAAAGTTGACCTCCGACCGAGCGGTCGAGGTCATATCCCTTTTGTTGTGTCGAGTGGTGAAGAAGAAAACAGGAATACGAACGATGCTCACATCCCAAGCATCCAAACCCTCCCCCACAGATGAACCTCACATGAAACCCTAGATCTGGAGAGAAGAGGGAGGAGTTCTCTCCACA
>JAMKQA010022805.1:0-30877 GCA_024699735.1 Posidonia australis
GGCACTGCAGTGTAGGTGTGGTGACATGGAATCCTCACCAGCTACTTGTAGCCAGGTCGATCGCCTGTGGCCAGGGTGATGCGACCAGTTTTGGAATGGAAAAGTGTGGATTTGTGTGTGTGGACTAGTTCCTAGCCCAGATTGTGATAAATTGTGCGAATGCTTTTAAAATGATGTTTTGGGATAGGAAACTAGACGAAATAATTTGCCTCTCCAGTGTTGAGAATAAAGGCTTATGAATGAGCATGACGTTTTGAAAGAAAAGAAAAGAAAGTTTGAAATGCCATTGTTTTCCAAGTTTTTCTAATTGAATATGTGGTTTTAGAAATGGTAGTTTTCGGGCAATGGTTTTCATGGGTTTTAGCGCTGTTTTTGGGGCGCGTACTGGGAGACATTCTTGTCACTCACGTGTGTTTTCCTCGTCCCCTTTGTTTTAGGTGCTCAGGTGGTAGGAGCAGTCTAGTCTGGTGCATCTTTTCGAGCCACGTTTGCCGCACACAGGTCTGGGTGTTTAGCTTTATTTATTTTATTCTACTATTTAAATTCTTTTAGCTGTACTTGGGTAGTTCTTGTACTGTTGTGTAGCACTAGGGTGTTACACAATGAGTCAGGAAGCTTGGCGCCAGGCAACCAACTCTAGCCATAAGCAGCCACCAAGGTGTACTACACTGCCACGACCTGCCACCCTATGTAGGAGCCGTGTTGTCTCGTGATTCTCCCACTTGGAGAACCGTCACAAAGCCAACCCCTCTCTCGAAAGGCAGTCTTGTCTCTCAGGAAGCTACCAGATACGGGACACGTGTCCCACCCACACTGGCCACCACAGGGTACGCCTCCCCATGGCATCCTCCACATGGTGCTCAGGAGGGAGTGTCATACCTCCACACTTGACAATACCCGAGTCTCAATGCTCACAGCGACAGTAGGAGTATCATACCTCCCCATCATACCACAAGACACTTCGACCCGTGGACTACAACCCAAGCCTCAAGACGACAGTTAGGGAGTCATACCACCAAGACCCGAGGATTCTGAGCCTCAGGTATTTCAGCTCCCGACCTCAACTAGGGAGACATGCCCGACCACCTGAGAATGTCGTCACATGCCCTGGTCTTGACAATACGATCACATGGTGTCTTGGCTTGCACACAGAAAACCAAGAAAACCATTTCCAAAATAGGCCAACTCATCTCTTTTGAAAACCATTTTATATATTTGGAAAACTCTATCAAAACCTTGACAAAATCGCACATCAGGTGTCCCACAAGACCACCATTGATGGCCTACGATCCCATCTCAAATGGGTAAGACAACCCAATCTGAAAAATTACTGCATTCAAAATACATTATACCAGAAAACCAAGGAATACCTCCAAAAAGCCTTGCCAGACTCACACATGTGGACCACACATCTAGCCCGTGCCCCTGGCATTTTCGTCTGAACGCAAACAGAGCCTGAACAAGGGGCTAGAGCCGTTGCCGGAACTGTGCATGTGGTCCATGCAATCGGCCCATGCCCTCAGTTTTCTGTTAGAGTTCAAACAGCCTACGGCAAGGGACCCAAATTTAGCCTGAAGTGGGAACCAAGGGTAGGCTTACTAAACAAGCACTAAAAATTTTGAATAAAATATATGCTGTAGACCCTCGAGTCTACTCCAAATCTACACACAAAACCAAAATCCATTCATCACACAATAAGATATAAATTCGAAACCACTGAGGGGTCAAAAGGACCTAAACCACAACAACCACCATAAAAGCCATAAATGCCACAATAAATCACCATAAATTCCAAAACATTAAATTTAGCCTAGATTACATGCATCCTAGGCATTTCTACCATTTTACATGATTTCTACTCATTGGATTGGAGGTGCATACCTAAAACAGCCTTCGACGACCCAACACGTTCTTCGACCAGCTACCGACCACCACTGATGACTTCGACCCTCGTCGAGGCTTTCCTGACCATAGGGACACACCACTGGAGCTCCACACGTCGCCACGAGTTGTCGCACGCCACTGTCGATCCTTTGGCACGTCGAAATGAGAAGAGGTAGAGAGAAGGAGGGAGGAGGTTGGGAGAGGAAGTGAGTGATGGAGAAGGGGGAAAACTGGAATGGAGAGGGAGAATGAAATAGGGAAGTGGGAGTGAGGGCGAGGGAGAGGGAGTTGGGCGTGTTCAAGAAGGAGGAAGGAGTGCACGGAGAGAAGGAGGAAGGGCTCGGGTCATGCATGGCGGAAGGCCTTGGCTTAAAAGGCCACGTAGAGAGAGCAGGTGGTTACGTGCATGCAACCAGTCAACCACGTGTGCACCAATGCTCCCTTAGTTGCCAGCCTCACCAACAACTGCACGAACCCAACAACCCACCACAACCAAGAGACCAATTGCAAGCCACACCAACTGGCTCCCAAACACAGGCCCCACACAAACCAACACATGAGCCCACCAGCATAGTGCCACACACACAGTGCCAAACACACACAGGAACACACAAATAGATGCCGGTCCACGAGGCTCAAGTACAAAATCACAAAATCACACAAACGGGCCTCAGAACAGCAACACCCGTCTAGGTATAAATTCAATAAAATGTAAATAAATACAAAATGAATTTATGGGTGTTACAGAAGAGTACTACTTGCAAATTGATATTTCTACGTAAAGGTTAAATATCGATGTTGCACTAGGTATTATGAGATGGGCCCCACCATAAATTGAATTTATTTAATGTTAAAGACAATAAAGATTAATATGGTTGTCACTAGACTAACTATTCTTATAGTTTACAATTATTTATTAATTACTTCAGTTAATGCAACTATTTCCATAACTGCCAACATTAATTCAATTCCTTTGCTTATTGATACAAATTTTAAGTACTGAAAAGAGAATGTTATGTGTAACCATGTCGACAAACACTCGTGCGAGGCATGAAAGGTCAAATGCACGTGAACTAGCAGAGTCATGGCAAAGGCTTCTAGCAAAAGGCTGAAATGATGCAGAAAAGGAGTCATCACTTAATCTACTTAAACAGGAGACAAGGAAAGGCATATGAAATGCAAATGTAATGCCCTATGCCTAGGTGATGCGACACTTTGGTCACTATGTGTCAGAGAATAGGCAAGGATTCCAATTACATGTGATGAAGGTATTAGGCACCTCGTATGCTTGAAAAATTGGTCTTTCTGGGCTTATCACTCGCAGAGTGTGGCTTATGTATTTATGCATGCCTATGTCTAAAATGTATGCTTGATGCTATGCCAAATACAAATGGATGGAAGGTCATGCAACCTAATGCTTAGTAATGCTATAATGGCTTTGGACCAAGGCATGATGGTGTCAATATGATCCACTAAGGACATACGTGGGGTAATCACGTCTGGTCAAAAGAATACGATACAACTTGCATCATAGCTTTAATGTATGCAAATAAGATGTGAATGCAGGTGTGTATGTCATGCTAAATGATATGCAAATGCTTTGATGCCATGCAAAATAGGTGGTGGACATGACCTATTGCTCAGCCACACTACCAGGACTTTGAACTGTACGTTGACACAAGGAAAACACACCGACATAGCCCAAAAGGGCAATCGATTCACAAGAGTTCAAGTAGCAAACATCACGGCTTTACTAGATGCAAAACTAATTCAAACATGGGTGTATGATGATGAAACTATGTAGGCACGACCATGGTACAACCAAGAATATGCACCATGAAAAGCAAGGCCAAAAGCACTAGGGAGAGCATGCAAATTAGGGTGCAAAAATGACTATTTGCACCCTAACACCAGGTTAGTGCGCTAGAGTGGTGTGATAGGATGGTGCTTCACTATGGTGCGCTAATGAGATGTGCCAATCTGGTGTGCCAGGTTGGTGCTTAAATCTGGTGCACTATTAGGGTGTGTCCCAGATGTTCTATTTTTGATAGCAAGCTTGATGGCTAGAAATGGTGAATTCCGATGATCGAATTCGACAACTAGCAACCAGGAAGCATGAAGGGAGTGTGATGAGTGTGCCTAGAGGTTAAATGGGATCGTACAATGCCTAGGTGCTTCCACCCACCTCCTCCCTCCATAAATGGATTCACTGGCCATCTCCAACTATGAACTCCAGCTGCAGGCTCTATGGAGGCTAGATAACATTTCCAGAGGATGGGGAAGCAAGGTGGAATGGTAAGGGCACTACGTAGATGTGAATGAAAGCAAAATGTCTCCTCTCCGAACCTCGCCGAAGGGTAGAGGTTCGGTCAGTCATGGTGGTGGTCGTGAACGCTAGGCAATCCTCCAAGCTTGCTCAATGGTGAAAGGGGAAGAGAGAGGGAGACCAGAGTGGGCTCACCATATGCTCAGGTCGTTGGCCTAACACCGTCTATGTGAACCTGTCACTGGCATCGACAAATGATGCATATGAATGAAGGGCAACTTAGGCAAATGAAAACCATATAACACGCATGAAATAACAACGACACAGTGGTAACAAGGAGACAATGGTCCTGGTTTGCATGGGATCGAGGGGGCTTACCTACGTATGCTTGTGGGTTGTCCTTTGACAGGCAGCTTGCGACAGCGCGGCTTGGGCTAGGATGCTCGACGACGTCAGAGGCGTGCAAAGAGGACGATATGGTGCTGAGATGCTGTGGGTGTGCGGTGGTTGTGGTTGTGGATGGCCGGAATGGGCGGTCATCTTGGCAGCAGGGTAGGCTCTACTGGAGAGGATGAAAAGGTGCTCTTCGTGGTGGAAATGGCTGGGCCCCCATCCTAATGCATGGGAGGAAAGGTTATATGGCTGAGCATTGTGAAGGCCGGTCAATGCGAGGGCGTAATGGGTTGTGCGATTGCTAGGCTCACTGGAAATAGGGCAGTGCACCATCAATGTGCGCTTGGATCGTGCGCCCAAATGGTGCACCGAGTTGGTGTCTTTGGCTTGCTGCTGGGCTAATTCCTTTGGTTGCGGGCTTGGTTTAGTGGATTGGTTAAGGCTTTAGGCTAGCTTGGAGGGTGAAATGGGCTTTGGTATTAGGATGTGTCTCGTCACCATTAGAGCAAACTTGGCTGGAGAAATCCATTTGCGATGAGTTGACTCAACTCCCGTTCTGGTCCCACACACACATGTGGGTAGAAAAATGCCAAGATACCACATAGTGAGGAAACTTTCAAAGATAATTATTGACACAAAATAAGAATTACCACATAGATCAATATTAATCCTCAATTTATCCAAATTACAACAAATAATAATACACTATTTTTGATAATCGGTTTATCGATCTATGAAGCCAAAAACATGGTCGGGCCAGACTGGGCACAAATGTTACACTAGGAAATATCCTTATGGCTAAGAGAGACAAGTTTAGTCTCAACCAATGTCCTAAGAATGATTTTGAACATAAGAAAATGCAGAAAATTCTATATACTTCGACAGTTAGGAGTCTTACGTATGTTCAATTTTGTATGCGTTTGGATCTCGCGTTCATTGTTTGCATGTTAGAAAAATACTTAAGCAATTCAAGTATAAATCACTAGAAAGCTGTTAAGCATGCAGTATTTGCAAAGAACAAAAGACTCTACACTTATGTATAGGAAATCGGATCAGCTGGTGATCATTGGATATTGTGATTCCAATTTCGTCGGATGTCAAGATAGTCATAAATCTACTTTAGGTTATGTGTACTTACTAGCAGGAGTAGCTATATCATGGCAAAGCGTCAAGTAGTCACTTATAGCTCTTCTACTATGGTAGTTGAGTACATAGCATTCTATGAGGCATCAAATCAGGAAATAAGGCTAAGGAATTATGTCACAGGTTTACATATTGTAGAAGGAATTAAAAGATTGCTTAAGTTATGTTGTGACAATAAATCAATGGTACTATATTTCAATAACAATAAGAGCTCATCAAAGTCTAAGCATATAACATTAAGTTCCTAGTTGTAAATGAAAGAATCTAGAATGGTCAGTTGTTTGTAGAGTATGTTGGGATAAATTCCATGATTACGAACCTACTTACTAAAGGAGTACCATCCAAGATCTTTTATGAGCATGTTGCTCATATAAGTATTGTACTATTTGATAATGTATTGGTTTAATGGAAGTTTGTATTTGTATGCTTAGTTGTAACAAACATTGTTTCCTAGAGAAATAAAGTTTTCAATTATTTACATTTTGGATATTTATGTTAATCTCACTAGAGGTTAGACTAATTGGATATGGACGTATTTAGTTCACTTCACCTAAATTTCATACTAGACATCCACACTTGACCATTGTACGCTGAATTATGCCTAAAGTAATGAAAACCACTTTGATCCTATATTGATTCAATTCATGGTCCAGATTGTAAAATGTCTTTATTGAAATATTCGTTTGGAGCTCATAAAGTTTTATTGTTTTAATTGTTACTTTTATGTGTCACTCAAGTGGAAGAGTGTTGGATTAAATCCAAATAAATATGTGGCAATATAAAATCAATTAAAGTATTATAGGGTATTTTCTAATTAAGCTCATTTAAAGTGATCTATTTGGTTTTGGGTTGAGCCTACTAGCATGTTAAGTAGTATGGGTTAATATGTGTAGAGACTATTAAGGCATATTTCCATTTGTTGATAGGTTGAATTGAAAATATGTAAAATTATAGACTATAAATTGGGATCATGGTCTCCAAACCCTAAATTTTTAACCTCCCTTCTCTTTCACCCCTATCATGAGAAAGAGTAAGAAAGAAGAACTTGGTGGTTTGGAAGACCAGATCTATGTTGGTGATCAAGTATTTCTACAATTCTCACATGGATTTAGGTATGCTTTCGCAAATATTTAATTTGTAATGAACATGACATGTTTAGATCTTGAAAATTGAATTTTAATATATAAAATTTGTATGCTATTTGAGATCTATTTTTATGTAACAACGCCCAAGTCACATTCCAAAACCTAACTACATTTTTATTATTATTTAATTAATTACATTAACTTTAAGACTAAATCCAATAAGAAGAAACATAATTTAAAGCATTATTAACTGAATTAAACTGAACTAATCACTTACCCAAAACCCTTGATGTGTGGTCGAGTGTGTCACGACCCTAATTTTCATAATAATTTAAAACTAATTAAATTACAGGAAATTAAAAGCTAAACAGAAATATCAACTACCAGGAACTTGTGTGTGTGGCTACGAGACTCTGGATTATGTGCACTATGCTAAAACTCATCTATATGTCTGCACCTGCATCCCAAAACCACGAAGAAAAGCATGAGTGACAAAAGTCACCTAGCACACACCCCAAGAAAACAACAGAAAACAAAACTATATTAATTTTTCTTTAAATTCATTTCACAAATCATTTTCTCTAAAATCTCACAAACCAGGCCCACAAGACGAAAACCACAGCAAACGCAACCAACACTGACTAAAACAACAAACAGGGCTCTACCAGCCCAAAACTACAAACGAGGCTCTCAATGGCCACGAGAAGCTCAGCACCAAGCAAGCAATTCTGGCCACAAGTAGCCACCAAAGCGCACTGCATTGTCATGGTGTGCCACCTTGTGCAGGAGTCAACCACCGTCCCGCGATCCTCCCACCTGGAGAACCCTCATAGAGTCAACCTCTCCCAAGGAAGGTAGTCCTGTCTCTCAAGACGTTACCAACTACGGGCACGTGTCCCAGCTACACTGGTCACCATAGCGTACACCTCCTCACGGTGTTCTCCACACAGTACTCAGGAGAGAGTGTCATACCTCCACACCAGACAATACCTGAGCCTTAGTGCTCACAGTGACTGCAAGAGTATCATACCTCCTCATCATGTCACAAGACACCTCAACCTACGAACCATAACCCTAGCCTTGAGACGACAGTCAGGGAGTCTCATACCCCTAAGACCCAACGACCCTCAGCTTCATGTATCTCGACCCCCAACCACAACCTGGGAGATGAGTCCAATCACTCGAGAATGTTGTCACATTCCCTGGTCCCAACGACACGATCCCACGATGTCTCGACTCGCATACAAAAAACCAAGAAAATTATTTTCCAAAACGGGCAAACTCATCTCTTTGAAAACCATTTCCAAACCATTTTATATCTTTGGAAACTCTTTCAAAATCTCGGCAAAACGACACACCAGGTGTCCCAGGAGACCACCACTAATGGCCCAAAATCCCATCTTAAATGGGCACAACAAACTAGTCCGGAAACCCACAGAAATCACATTTTATAAAACAGTTGGGCCCTGATTTGGCACACCGAAATGGGCTTGATATACCAAAATCTCTTGGATTGGAAGATTGACCAGAATCGATTGACTGAAATAGGTGCAGACACCCAAAACTATAGACCAAAAATCAAACCGGTCGACCGAAAGTCCATGGTTCGGTGGACCGAATAAATCCAGTCGAACGAATTGGGCACAAAGTTCAACACTCATAGCCAAAAACAGTAAACCGAAGAGATTCGGCAAACCAAACTTCGACCAAAGGACTTAAACTGATAGCAAAACGGCATACCGAAATGATTTTGGTATGTCGTTTTCTGCAAATCCAGAAAACGGCTGAGAGCACCACTCGCATGATTACCCAAAATGGGACCATGGGACGGACCCCCAAAACAAGTACCACAAAATCCAACTAAAACATATATTGTAGACGCTCGAGTCTACTCTAAATCCACACAAACAAAACCAAAATCCATCCATCATATAGGGAGAAATAAATTCGAGAAGCCATAGGGGTCAAAAACGACTCAAAACCGCACATCTCCTTAAATGGCCGTAAATGCTACCATAAATCACTATAAATTCACAATAAATTCTAGGAATGTAAATTTACTTAGATTTCATGCATTCCTATCATTTTCTACCAATTTCATGCTTTCTACAACACGAGGTGAGGTACGTATCTGAAATGAGCTGTCCAATGACCTAACTTCGGCCTCTAACCAACCATCGCATCACCAATGACTCTGAGCCTCGTCGAGGGTTTCCTGACCACAGGGACACACCACTGGAGCTCCACACGCCGCAACGAGCCACTGCACGCCACCGTCAACTCTCGAGCACACCAAACAAGGGAAGTGGAAGAAGCAGGAGAGTTGAGGGAAGTGGGAATGGTGTGGGGGAAGGGGAGAGGGAGAGAGATGGAGCTGGTGCTCGTGAGGAGAAGGGAAGAAATGCGGAGGAAGGAGGAGGAGGGCGAGCTGATCGTGCACTGGGCGCACATGGCCTTATAAAGCCATGCAACGTAGTAGTTGGACGCGTGCACACTTGTGCGTCTTGGCTACCTACACCCCACACGAGCACACCAAACCCACACCACCAACAGGCCCACCGACACGGGTCCACACCTAGACCCACCCAAGGGCCCACAAGCATAGTGTCACAATGTACAGTGCCAACCACGCACAGGAACATACAAACAAAAGCTGACCCATGAGGCTCAAGTTCAAAATTACAATATCATACAAATGAGCCTCGAAACAGTAACACCCATCCAAGAATAAATTCATTAAAAATGTAAATAATTACAAAATGAATTTACGGGTGTTACATCTTAACCACCTTAAAAGAAGATTTCGCCCCTGAAATCACTAGTAGGTGAAAAGATACGGGTACTAGGCTAGGATGGCTTCCTCATGTTCTCACGTGGCCTCCTCAGCTTCCCACGCTTCTCTAATCTTATGACACCCTTAGTCAACGACACCTTCAGAAACACGTAGTCTCCTACCAGAAGTTCCAATAGTCTCCGCCTCTTGTCAACATAACTCTTCTATCGACTCTGTGCAGCCAACAGCCTTAGATCAACCTTGTTCGCATACAGCTGCATGAGCTCAGGACTAATCAACTAATGCTCAGCCACCTCACTCCAGCAAACCGGTGATCTTCATGGCCTATCGTACAAAGCTTCGTACGATGCCATCCCGATGCTCGAGTGATAACTATTATTGTAGGCAAACTCAATCAATGGCAGATAGTTCTCCCAACTCCCTTGCAATTCAAAGGCACATGCTCTGAGCATATCCTCCAGCGTCTGGTAGTCCTCTCTATCTGACCATCTGACTGAGGATGAAATGCCATACTGTAGTTGAGCACTGTGCCAAAGGCCTCCTGCAGAGTTCTCCAGAACATTGAGGTGAACCTCATGTCTCTGTCCGACACGATGGACACTGGAACACCATACAGCCCAACCACCTCGGAAACATACAGATTTGCCAGATGGTGCATCGGAAGCATCACCAGAATGGCCAGAAAGTGAGCAGACTTGGTTAGCCGATCCACGATCACCCACACGGTGTCGTTCTTCCTTTGAGTCTGCGGCAAACCAATCACAAAGTCCATCGAGATGTGCTCCCACTTCCACATAGGAATATCCAACAACTGCAAGGTCCCTCCCGGTCTCTGGTGCTCTGCCTTGACCAGTTGGTAGGTTGTATACCTCGCCACATGGTTAGTAACATCTCTCTTCATGCCAGGCCACCAAATGTTCCACTTCAGGTCTCGGTATATCTTCGTACTTTTAGGGTGAATAGTGTACCTAGACCGATGCACTTCGTCCAGCAATCGTTGCCTGGCCTCCTCATGCTAGGGCACATATAGACGTATATCATACCTCAGCTCTCCATATGCTCCAACGGAGAAATGAGGCTCTCCGCCAGCCTCTAGCTTCTCAAACACAGCCTGAACAAATGAATCCAGCTGCTGATAGGCGACAATAAACTCTAACAGCTTGGGGCAAACAGGCAGGTTGGCCACTTAGGCACCATCCATCCCCCGAGCTTGCCGCTTCGGCCTATAGCTCATTAGATCTTCCAACATGGTCCATTCCGTGACAATCAGGCTCGCCATCACGTGCGCACATCGACTCAAGGCATCGGCAACCATGTTGGCCTTGTTGGGGTGGTAGGACAAGCTAAAATCATAGTCCTTTAGATACTCCACCCAATGACGCTGCCTCAGGTTGAGGCCCCTCTACGTGACGATATACTTCAAGCTCTGATGATCAATGAAGACCTCAAACTGCTCTCCATAGAGATAGTGTCGCCAGAGCTTGAGAGCGAACACTACGAGAGCCATCTCCAAATAATGGGTCGGGTAGTTCTTCTCATGATCCGTTTGCTGGCACAAAGCATATGTGATAACATTGCCATGCTGCATCAGAACACACCCCAACCCAACACCACTAGCGTCACTATACATAGTGAAGCCACTACTTCCAGAAGGCGGAGTCAACAAAGGGGCAGAAACTAGACGAGACTTCAGCTCTTGAAAACTCACCTTACAATTCTGGTCCAAACAAAATGGAACCCCCTTCCTGGTCAACTCTGTCAGAGGCGCAACTATGGAGGAGAAATCCCTGATAAACCTCCTATAATAGCCCACCAGACCCAAGAAACTCCTGATCTCCGCCACAGTCCTGAGTCGCTCCCAACTACTCACTACCTCGACCTTGGCTAGATCCACTCTGATGCCTTCTCTAGAAATCAAATTGCCAAGAAACATGACTTCACTCAGCCAGAACTCACACTTGGAGAATTTAACGTACAACTGATGACACTTCAGAGTATCCAAAACCACCCTCAGGTGCAAGGCATGAGTCTCCACATTAGGGGAGTAGACTAGCACGTCATCAACAAAAACCACAATGAATTGGTCCAGAAAAGGATTGAAAATAATGTTCATCAGATCCATAAATGCAGCTGGTGCATTGGTCAAGCCGAAAGGTATGACCGTGAACTCGTAATGGCCATACCACGTCCGAAAAGCAGTCTTCTGAATGTCTGAGTCTAGTATCCTCAACTGGTGATACCTTGACCTCAGATCAATCTTCAAGAACACGGATGCAGACTGCAACTGGTCGAATAGGTCATCAATTCTTGGCAAGGGGTACTTGTTTTTCATTGTGATCTGGTTCAACATCTGATAATCTATATACAACCGGAGCAAACCATCCTTCTTACGGACGAACAAGATAGGCACTCTCCATGGAGACACACTCAGCCTGATAAACCCCTTGTCCAGTAACTCCTGCAACTAACTCTTGAGCTCTCGCAACTCTACTGGCTCCATGCGATAAGGAGGCTTCGACACAGCACCAGAATCAGGAATCTTATCGATCAAGAACTCTACTTCCCTGTGAGGTGGCATACCAGGCAAATCGTCAAGGAAAATGTCAGGATATTCACACCCTACAGGGATGTTGTGAACACCCAACTCAAGAAAAGTGGAAGTAACTATACTGGCTAGGTACCCCACGCAACCCCTGACCAAAAACTTATAAGCTTTCATAGCTGAAATGACCAGCTTAGGCTCACCTTGACACCCACCTTGCACAAAGAAAGACTCATCCTCTCGAGACCCAAAATAAACTCTCCTCCGAGCACAGTCGATCAAAGTGGATTGTTGTGCCAACTAATCCATGTCAAGTATCACATCGTACTCCTGCTTGCTCATCACGATCAGGCTAACATCAAACTCTCTACCGTTCAGCGTCAAGTTGAAAGATCGTAGATACCTCCATGCCAAATTGTGCTCCCCTAGCGGCGTTACACGCTGAGATGAAAGGCCAGTCTAGCTGGTCTCTCTCCCAACTCTGCCACAAATGTCTCAAAGACCAAGGAAAAAGAACTCTCTGAGTCAAACAACACTTTGGCCACCCGGCCAACCATTATCAAAGAACCTGATGGCCAAGCGAGATAACTACACCACATCCATACAATCAAGCAGATGTCGAGGTTACAAGGATATTACAACAATCACAGAGGGTCACAAAATCAACTAATCATCCTTACCCTCAACTACATCTCCTGAAGTCCCAACTCCTAGAATTGCAATGGTAAACACCCATCCCTTAGTCAGCTGCTGTGGCGTGCTCCCTGCCTTCTTAGGTTGTTCTGGACAAGATCTCTGAACGTATCCTGTTTTTTCGCAGTTGTAGCACACCACTGAAGCTGAAGACTACCGTGGATGAGGACAAAATGCAGTAATATGGCCCACCTGACCACAGTTGAAGCACTGGTTCCCACATAGAGCACTGGACCCTGTCTGATTGAAGCCAGCTCTGCTACTCCCAGCAAAACTCCACCGGCCTGTAAAGGAAACACTAGACCTCTCCTTCTGCTTCTTCTCAGGGCTACCTGAACTACTGGCACTTGGAGGACAGGAGAAAGAGAATTGGGAGGTAAAAGAAGACTTACCCTTTCGTTTGGGATGACTCTCCAGAGACTTCTATTGCTCTGTCTCGAAGCGATAAGCTATCCTAACCATGTCCTCCATAGTCTGGAACCGATAGCCCATCACCTTCACCTGCAGCCTTGGTTTAAAGCCGTCCAGAAACCTCTGCGCTCGCTCCGCCTCAGACTCATAGGCAGGAGTGAAATGCTCAAGTTGGATGAACTCAGTCTCATACTCGAGCACTAACATCGTGCCCTACTCCAGACTCCGAAAATCTCGGCGAAGCTTGTCATAGAAGGCCACCTTGAAATCCTTCCACTAGATACTAACAGTGACTGAGTCTAAGAACTTCAGCCACCGCACAAACCTTCACCACTTATCTGTCTCGCCATCCAGCAAATAAGTCGCCAACCGAACCCAATGCTCCTTTAGGCACACCATGCTCTCCAACATCTTCACCAACTTCTCCAGGCAGGCCTTGCTCTCCTCAGCACCAACCTTGCCATTGAATGACGCGGACGAAGCTTCGTGAACTGGTTCAACCACGGGTCACCTGCCAGCTCGCTGGCACTATTCTTCCTGAAAGCATGAGAGATCCTGTGTGCCAAGTTCCGTAATTCAGTACAAACCGCCTTCCATCTGCCCACATCCTCTCGGGGCTCGGATTCCTTGATAGGGGCCTTGCCCTTACGACCATGAAGAGGTATCCTGCAAGGAGAGAGGCAAAACACCTGCACTAAAGACAAAACAACAACCAGAAAACTATGGAGAAAACCAGTGCAAACTTTAATATACATGAAAAACCTATGGAGTCTCAAGACCGGACACCCTAGGCTAGTGCAACCTAGTGAACCTAGAGCTCTGATACCAGATCAGTCATGCTCAGAATTTCCATAATAATTTAAAACTAATTAAATTACAGGAAGTTAATAACTAAACAGAAAATCAACTACCAGGAACTTGTCTGTGTGGCTACGAGACTCCAGACTATGTGCACTATGCTAAAACTCATCTGCATGTTTACACCTGCGACCCAAAACCACGAAGAAAAGCATGAATGACAAAAGTCACCTAGCACGTACCCCATGAAAATAGTGGAAAGCAAAACTATATTAATTTTCCTTTAAATTCATTTCGCAAATCAGTTTCTCTAAAATCCCACAAACCAGGCCCACAAGCCGAAAACCACAGCAAATGCGGCCCACACAGGCCAAAACAGCGAATAGGGCTTTACTAGCCCAAAACCACAAACAAGGCCCTCAACGGCCAAAACCACATATTGTGAGTCAGGAAGCCCGATGCTAGACAACCAACTCTCACCACAAGTAGCCACCAAAGTGCACTACAGTGCCACGATGTACCACCTTGTGCAGGAGCCAACAACCGTCCCGCAATCCTCCCACCTGGAGAAACCTCATAGAGCCAACCCCTCCCTAGGAAGGCAGTCCTGTCTCTCAAGACACTACCAGCTACGGGGCATGTGTCTCACCTGCACTGGCCACCAAAGGGTACGCCTCCTCACGGCATCCTCCACACAGTGCTTAGGAGGGAGTGTCATACCTCCACATCCGACAACACCCGAGCCTCATAGCTCACAACGACAGCAAGAGTATCATACCTCCCCGTCATCTCAAAAAACACCTCAACCTGCGGACAACAACCTTAGCCTTGAGACAACAGTTTGGGAGTCTCATACCTCCAAGACCCGATGACCCTCAGCCTTAGGTATTTTGGTCCTTGACCTCAACCAGGGAGATGTGCCTGACCACCTGAGAATGTCGTCACATTCCCTGGTCTCGACGACACGATCGCATGGTGTCTTGACCCGCACACAGAAAACCAGGAAAACCATTTTCCAAAATAGGCCAACTCATCTCTTTGAAACCCATTTTCAAATCATTTCATATCTTTGGAAACTCTTTCAAAATCTCGGCAAAACGGCACACCAGGTGTCCTAGGAGACCACCACTGATGGCCCACAATCCCACCTCAAATGAGCACAACAAACTAGTCGGGAAATCCATGGAAATCACATTTTATAAAATAGTTGGGCCCTAATTCGACTCACCAAAATGGGCTTGGTATACCAAAATCTCCTGGATCGGAAGACCAACTAGAATCGGTTGACCAAAATAGGTGTAGACACCCAAAATGATAAACCAAAAATCAGACCGGTCGACCAAAAGTCCCTGGTTCAGTAGACTGAATAAATCCGGTCGACCGAATTGAGCACAATGGTCAACACTCATAGCCAAAAATGGTAAACCAAAGAGATTCGGCAGACCAAACTTCGACTAGAGGACCTAAAATGACAGCAAAACGACATACTGAAATGATTTCGGTATGTCGTTTTCTATGAATCAAGAAAACAGCCCAAAGCACCACCTACATGATCGCCCAAAATGGGACCAAATGGTGGACCCCTAAAACAAGCACCATAAAATCCAACTAAAACATATATTGTATACCCTTGAGTCTACTCCAAATCCACACTAACAAAACCAAAATCCATCCATTATATACGGAAAAATAAATTTGAGAAGCCACATGGGTCAAAAACTACCAAAAACCACACATCTCCATAAATTTGAGAGGCTTTCTCGATTGCAAGGACACACCATTGGAGCTCCACATGCTGCCACGAGCTGCCGCACACCGCTGTCGACTCTCGAGCACGCCAAACAGGGGGAGAGGAAGAAGCAAAGGAGCTAGGGGAGTGGGAATGGCATGGGGGAGGGGGAGAGTGGAAGGGAGAGAGATAGAGAGAGAGAGATGGAGGTGGTGCTTGAGAGGAGAAGGGAAGACGTGTGGAGGAAGGAGGAGAAGGAGGGTGAGCTGGTCATGCACTGGGCACACATGGCCTTATAAAGCCATGCAACGCAGTAGTTGGATGCATGCGCACCTACATGTCCTGGCTACCCACACCCCGCATAAGCACACCAGACCCACACCACCAATCGGCCCACCAACATGGGCCCACACATGGACCCACCCAAGGGTCCACAAGCACAGTGCCACAATGCACAATGCCAACCACAAATAGGAACACACAAACAAAAGCCTGCCTACGAGGCCCAAGCCCAAAATCACAAGATCACACAAATGGACCTCTGAACATTAACACCCGTCTAGGAATAAATTTATTAAAAATATAAATAATTACAAAATGAATTTACAGATGTAAGACTCTAACTCCACATGCACTAGTAAACTTCTACTCCTAACCTGTACCTGCGAAAAACACCAAATAAACATACATGAGTGATCATTGAAAAGTCGCCCAACACACACCCTTCTTAAATGCACATACACAACATTGGCATCTCTCCTAGATGTCGCAACACTACAACAAAGCTATGTGAATTTTAAATTATTAATATATTTACCATTTTCAAAAAAAAAACACTACAACGAAGCAATACACTGTTGCCCAGCAAACACAGATCCTTTAGGAATCATGCCTTTGAAACCATTCTTTACATTTTCTTTCAAAATCATAATCATGCCTTTCTAAAACGGATTTCTTTCATTCCTTTCAAAACCATATGCATGTTTTCAAAACCTTTATGCATTACTTAAAATGATCACACTTGCCAAGTTAAGCCCATAACTGCACCAAATTGCCAAGTTAACACAAGCTCTCTATTCAAATCCATTTAGAAACCATATTCCAAAAACTTGCACAATTTTCGATTTCCAAAACCATGATGCCAATCACTAGTGAAAATCACACAAAACCACAATGCCACTCACGGGTGAAAACCACACAACCTCAGCAGGCAGCACAAGATCCATATTTCAAAGTCATAACACCGCTCATGGGAGAGAACTACAATTGTCCTAATAAAAACTGGCCACAAGCAGCCATTAGAAACAATGTCCCTGAATCCACTACACTGTCACAGACAGTCGCAACTATTCGTCCTGGCTCATAGGCCTCTCAAGTCGTGTTGCCCAATGTGACACCTGGGCTTGATTATCCATATTAATTGTAAACCATGTAATTAGTTGTAACATTGTATAAATGGTTTATTAATGGATAATCTGTTGTTTCTTATGAGTGTAAGGGTTTGGTTGGGTTTCTGTGCACCTGTTTGTGATTGGGATCAATGTGGAGTCCGATTTGAGGATGCAAAGTCGCATCAATTTGCGTACTTGTCTTTTCTTCTTTCTTTTCTTTCTTCCTATTTCTCCCTCCCTCTCGAGCCTTTCTCCCATCTCTGTCCTCTTCCTCTTCTTACCGACCCATCCCACCACAACCACGACCCGTGTTTCCCTGTCTCTTTCGACATGAAGGGTGGCCGACGCCATGTGGGAGGAGGAGATAAAGAGGAATGAGGCGGCAGTGAGTGGAAGCTGCGAGGGAGAAGAAAGAAGAGAGAAAGGGGAGCGCGAGCTGGAGTATGAGGAGGAGAGCTGAGCCGTGGTCTTCCGGTGGGTTGGAGCTTCGCTTGGGCGAGGAGAGGTTCGCTGGAGTGCGGGGAAGTCGCCGGAGTGCCATTTTAGGTACGCGACTCCCTTTCTCCCTCGTTTCTACGATTTTCATTTAACATGTTAAATACATGAAAATGGAGATAAATGCATGTAAAATTTTAGGAAAATTGTAGAATGGATGGAAATGTGATGGATAGCATGAGCATGTAGATATCATGCGGTAAGGATGGAAATATGTAGGTTTATACGAGATTTAGGGATGCATGCTACAGTAGTCATTAATGAGCTTCAACCCTTTGTGATTTTCGAATGAACTGCATAGTTAATGGATTGATGAATGGTTTGAGGGGTTTTGAAGTAGACTCAAGGGTCTACACCCCATGATTTATTTGTGTTTTATGATACTTGTTTGAGGGGTCCGCTAGAGGCTCCTACTTCCGATGAACGGATGGTTGTTGGCAGGGATCGTGTACAGAACACGGGAGATTCGGCATGCCAAACTGGATTTGGTATACCAAATCCCTATCTGTTTGTACAGGGACACCTGATTTTGGTAGACCGAAAACCTTTAGTCTACCAAAACAGGAGGTTTTAGTATACCGAAAATATTCGGTATACCGAACTAGTGATTTTTGGTATATCGAGTTTTAATTCGGTCTATCGTTTTCATCCCCTAACCCATATGAATAAATGGGCATAAATGATGGAAATAAATGGTTTTAAAGGGTCAATGAGTATGTATTAATGGTGTTTTCCCCATGTAAATGTCATGGAGGAATATGGAATCCAAATAAGTGTATTTGGGGATGGTTTTGGGTTTTAGACCCTAAAAATAAATAAACGTGATTAAATGTGTGGTTTTCGGGCATGAGTCCCAATTTATGATTTTAAAACATGGTTTTAAATGATTTGGTTTGGGACCCTAGTAGACGGTCATGTGTTGCTTGGAATAAGTTCCTGCAACAAAAAGGAATGAAAAAAAATGATTTTGAAAAGGAAGACTTAAAGAGTTTTGAAAATGAAGCACTAATAATGTGTTAAGAAACCAGGGAGGTTGGTATCGAAAATGTGGTAGGAGTATGAGATTCCAATGAAACCAATTGTCAGATACGACTGTGGTTGCCGAGCTTGAGATGGTGTAGGCTGAGCTTGGGTATATGGGCCTGGGTGTTTGGGTCACCGAGCTCATGACGGTGTAGGTTGGGCCTAGGAATTTGAGACCTAGGTGTCTGGGTCACCGACAGTGTTGGCTGAGCCTAGGTTAATGAACCTAGTTGTTCGGGTCACCGATGGGATGTCAGATAAAGACGTATCCCTATGCATTTCTAAAAGGAAATTGAGGCCGGTTGGCCGGGGCAGTGTCCTCCCGCATTGGGAATTTTACAGCAGCAATGCAGAGAGGTAAGGGAAATGGTGTCCTCGCGCAATGCTTGTGTGCCTGGTTACCCCTGATCAAGGTAACATCAATAAGTAAAGTGGAAATGAAATGAAAAGTATGTAATTTTGTGAAAATGAAAGAAAAATGGTTTGACTAGGATTGGATTTGTGAATTGTCTTAAAATCCTAACAATGAATATGACTTGTGTTTTAACTAGTTACCAGCTAATGTTTGTGATTTTGGTTTTGAGTCAAGAGGCATTATGTTTTAGACGGGATCTGGTTGAAAATGTTGCTTTCTCATAATATGAGAAAGGTTTTGAAAAGTACAAAAGAGAAAGAAAAGTTGAGTTTTGAGAAAATATGGTTTTGGAAACGAATTTCCAAATGTTTTAAAAAAGAAAAGGAAAGTGAATTTTGAGAAAAGCATAGTTTTGGGAATAGATTCCCAAGTGATTTCAAAGGAATTAATGTTTTAGAATTGAATTTTCAAAAGGAAACCCAGTTTTATAAATTAAAAGTTGTATTTTTAGCGCTTTTGCCGGATTTTGTTGCTTGTGTATTTGGGACGTGTACTGGGTGACATAGACGTCACTCATGCATGCTTTGGTTAGTTTTCAGGTGCAGATCATGTGTAGTTGAGTTTCGGTGCCGAAGTTGAAGCTTCTAGCCGCACATTGTTTCCTGGAGGTGAGCCTTAGTTACAATTATTCAATTTTACTGTAATTAGTGTAATTTTTCTTTTGATATTGTGATCTTGGTAGTGTGCATGGGATTGGGGTGTTGCAGAATGGTATCAGAGCTAAGGTTACACCTAGAACGCCTGCTTGGTGATGTCTAGTCTAGTGGCTCCCTAGGACTGCACAATAGAGAGTAGTGCACCTAAATCTTGGTTGTTGTGTTTTGTGGTACTAGCAGGAAGATGTCTCGCCGAGGCCACAGTCGGGGCAAGGCCACAGTCGGGGCAAGGCCCCAGTGCCCGACTCCGAGACGGAAGAGGCCAGTGCATGGAGGGCTATGAGACGAGAGTTCGGCGAGATGATGAGGGGATTCGCCCAGTCCTTTGGCAACAACAGTAGGGATGAGGGAAAGGGAGACCTGTGGATTAAGCAGTTTCGCCAGCTGGAGGTGCCGACCTTTGATGGGTGCGACACACCAGAGGAGTGTGAGGCTTGGTTCCTAGAGGTGGAGAAGATCCTAGAGGGGATCGAGTGTCCAGTAAAGAAGTGAGTCTAGATCGCAACGTTTCAACGCAAGGGTGCTGCAGATCGGTGGTGGAGGGCAGTGTGCCGTACCAAATTCCCAAATGTGGACCTACTGATGATCTCTTGGGAGGAGTTTCGAGAGGCGTTCTATGAGAAGTTTTTCCCTAAGCATGAGAGGGATAAACTGGACAGAGAATTCAGGAACCTGAAGCAGGGAAGCCAGATCGTGGCTGAATATGAGTCATCCTTCCTTCGGTTGGAGCAGTACTCTCAAGTAGTGGCTTCCTAGAAGAACAGAGCCAAGATGTTCGTGGAAGGACTGAATCCTATGCTGAGATCTAGAGTTATTAGCTTTAGATGCCAGACTTTAGCGGATGTTGTTAAGCTTGAAGCCACTATGAGGATGATCGTAGGTTATTCCAAGAAGAGTATCCTAAGATGGAAAAGGGGAGAAAGTCTGTCTCTCAACCTTCTGTCTCTTGACTCTCCGTTTCTCTACTGTTAGTGACTGGAGCATCAAGTTCTGGGAGTTTCGGTAGCTCTGGGAAGAAGTGAAAGCAACGACCTACATTTGGTAAAGAAGAGAGTGTGGGTTTCAGCCATGTAGGGTCCAACAGCGGCCAATAGGTAAGACCATGCCACGTCTGTGGTAAGAAGGGACATGTAGCGATGCAATGTTGGCACAGGTAAAGGATCTTAGACAGTGTAGTCTGCTACAATTGTGGGAAGTCTAGGCACTACTAGAAGGACTATCCCAGTCAGCCAAAGCCAGCAGGAGATGCGCCACGGTAGCCTACCATGGGGAGAGTGTTCTCCATTGCTGCCCTAGATGCTGGTCCATCTGGAGATGTGGTAAGAAGGTGAGAACTAATACAGTTGTATGAGTTAAATCCTATCCTGTAATAATTGATCCTATCTGTGATCAACCCTATCTTTTATTATGATTATGATTATGGTTATGGTGTGTTGATGATAGGATCTTTTCTTATGGCTGATCGGATGACCTAACTCTCGTTCAACTCTGGGAGTTCATTTTCTTTTATCTCCGAGTCGTTTGCTTCTGACATCGGGACCAAGCCAGCTAGATTGGCATTCCACTTGGATATAGTTACTCCATTGGGAGAACACAGTCTAGCGTGGAGGTATTTGAGACCAGTTGATATTTATCTGGGGGACAGGAATTTTCAAGCCAGTTTGATCTTGATGGACATGCAGGATTATGATGTTATCCTGGGAATGGATTGGCTAGCACAGCATTCAGCCGTGATAGATTATGCCAAGAGAAGAGTTCTTGCAAAGTGTTTAGGCCAAGGCTGGTGTATGGTACAAGGCACCAGATTAGGTGAGCCTAGAAAAGTGATTTCTGCTATCAAGGCCTATCATCATTTGGCAAGAGGCAGCGTGGGCTATTTGGCCTGTGTGACAGTTTCTACTTCACCTGTGGTCGAGATTCAAGATTTGCCAGTGGCACGGGAATATCTTGATGTTTTTCCAGAAGAATTACCTGGAATGCCACCACCCGGGGAAGTGGAGTATGTGATTGATTTGGTACTGAGATTAGGTCATATTTCCAAGGCTCCATATAGGATGGCACCTGCTGAGTTAAGGGAGCTCCGGAATCAACTGCAGGAACTAATGGATATGGGATTCATTGCCCTAGTGTTTCACATTGGAGATCACCGGTTCTGTTTCTTAAGAAGAAGGATGGTTCACTTCGGCTCTGCATAGACTACCGGATGTTGAATCAGATCACTCTAAAGATCAAGTATCCACTGCCTAGGATCGATGATTTGTTCGACCAGTTGCAAGGAGCATCGGTGTTTTCCAAGATAGACTTGAGATCTGGATACCATCTGTTGAGGATCAGTGAGCCAGATGTGCAGAAGATAGCCTTTGAGGATCAGTGAGCCAGATGTGCAGAAGATAGCCTTTCGCACCCATTATAGACATTATGAATTTTTGGTTAAGCCATTCGAGTTGACGAATGCTTTGACTGCGTTTATGGACCTGATGAATAGGGTGTTGAGGCCCTATTTGGATCAATTTGTGGTCATCTTCGTGGATGACGTTCTGGTGTATTCTCCGGATGTTCAGACCCACTAGAGGCATTTGAGGATCGTATTGGAAACTTTGAGGCAACATCAGCTTTATGCCAAGTTCTCCAAGTGTGAGTTTTGGCTGGAGGAGGTGTCCTTCCTTGGTCATATCAATTCAGGAGAAGGCATCAAGGTAGATCTAGCCAAAGTAGAGGCTATGAGTAGTTGGGCCAGACCGAAGACAATAACTAAGATTAGAAGTTTTCATGGCCTGACATGATATTATAGGAGATTCATCCAAGATTTCTCCAAGATTGCTGCACCATTGACCAGACTGACCAGAAAGGAAGTGCATTTTGCCTGGGATTGGCAGTGCGAGGAGAGTTTCAATGAGTTGAAGGCTCGTCTGGTATCTGCCCTAGTATTGACGTTGCCCTCTAGGAGCGACGGTTTCACAGTCTACAGTGATGCTTATGGAACTGGTTTGGGGTGTGTGTTGATGCAGCATGGTAGGGTGGTGGCGTATGCCTCGCACCAGTTGAAAGATCATGAGAAGAACTATCCCACCAATGACTTGGAAATGACAGTTGTTGTGTTCACCTTGAAGATTTGGAGGCATTATTTATATGGCGAACAGTTTGAGGTGTACACAGATCATAAGTGTCTAAAGTACATCTTTACTCAGAAAGATTTGAACCTGAGACAGAGGTGCTGGGTGGAGTATATCAAGGATTATGATTTCAGTTTGTCATATCACCTAGGGAAAGCAAATGTGGTTGTAGATGCCTTGAGCAGATGCACTCATGTCATGGCTAGCCTGATGATTCGTGAATGGAAATTGTTAGAGAGACTGGTGGAGTGCAGGCCTCGAAGATAGTCTCAGGGAACTGCTAGAGTGGTGTTGGCCAATTTGTCTGTTCACTCGAGGATGATCGAGGTGATTGTCACAGCTCAACAATATGATTCTTTGGTATCAGATATCTAGAGGAAGCTGAAAGCTAGAAATGCCACTCATTTTTTAGTTGGGATAAACGGTGGGTTGAGGTGCAGTTTGAGATTACATGTATCTCAAATAGAGGAAATCAAGAATAGTTTGCTAGATGAAGCTCACTGCTCTAGATACACTATTCATCCAGGAAGCACCAAGATGTATAAAGACTTGAAGAGGAATTTCTGGTGGCCTAGGATGAAGAGAGAGATTGCTGAGTATGTGGCAAAGTGTGCAACCTGCAAGATGGTGAAAATAAAGCACTAGAAGCCCGGAGGAACTTTGTTGCCTCTGGACGTTCCAGCGTGAAAATGGGAAAATGTGTCGATGGATTTTGTGTCGGGTTTGCCAAGGACCCGAAGAAAGAATGATACAGTTTGGGTGATAGTGGATCGCCTTACAAAATCGACACATTTCTTGCCAATGAGGGTGAATCTTCCATTGGCAAAGTCGATAGAGTTGTATATAGTAGAGATTGTGAGATTGCATGGTGTCCCAGTGTCTATTGTGTCTGACAGAGACACGAGGTTTACATCGAGATTCTGGGGAGCCCTACAGGAGGCTTTTGGCACAGTGCTGAACTTTAGTACAGCCTTCCACCCCTAGACGGATGGCCAAACAGAGAGGACCATCCAGACACTAGAGGATATGCTGAGGGCCTGCACCTTACACTTACCTTTGATTGAGTTTGCATATAATAACAGTTACCCCGCTAGTATTGGTATGGATCCATATAAGGCAATGTATGGTAGACCTTGCAGGACACCCACTTGCTGGAGTGAGGTGGGTGAGAGACAGTTAGTTGGGCCCGAGATCGTACAGTAGTATGAGGGCAGGTGGATCTGATTAAGAAGAGGCTGTTGTCTGCCTAGAGCTGGCAGAAGAGCTATGCTGATAGAAGGCGGAGACCTCTGGAATTTGAGGTAGGAGACTTCGTTTTCCTGAAGGTGTCACAAACCAAGGATGTGATGTGGTTTGGTAAGAAAGGCAAAGCCCAAGATACATCAGATCGTACCAGATTACTAAGAGGGTTGGTGAGGTGACTTATAAACTAGATATGTCTCCAGAGTTGGTTGGTGTGCACAACACCTTTCATGTATCTATGTTGAGGAAGTGTTTGGCCGATGCATCTCAGGTAATACCAGTGCAGCCAGAGGAGCCGCGGGAGGACCGGTCTATGGTGGAAAATACAGTTCAGATACTAGACAGAAAAGAGCAAGTCCTCAGGAATAAAGTGATTCCATTGGTGTTAGTTCAGTGGCAACACCATGGTACAGAGGAAGCTACCTTGGAGCGTGAGGTAGACATCAAGAGACAGTACCCCTATTTGTTTTACTAGAACTGAATTTCAAGGACGAAATTCTTTTAAGGGGAGTAGGATGTGACACTTGGGCCTGATTATCCATAGTAATTGTAAATCATATAATTAATTATAACATTGTATAAATGATTTATTAATGGATAATCTGTTATTTTTTGTGAGTGTGAGGGTTTGGATGGCTTCCTATGCATCTATTTGTGATTTGGGACCAATGTGGAGTTCGATTTGAGAATGTACAGTCACCTCGATTTGCGTGCCTATCTTTTCTTCTTTCTTTTCTTTCTTCCTATTTCTCCCTCCCTCACAAGCCTTTCCCCCATCTCTGTCCTCTTCCTTTTCTTCTCGACCCATGCCACCATAGCCACAGCCCGTGCCTCCTTGTCTCTTCCGACATGATGGGTGGCCAGCGCCATGCGAAAGGAGGAGGAGATAAAGAGGAAAGAGGAAAGAGGCGACAGTGGGTGGAAGCTGCAAGGGAGAAGAAGGATGCGAGAAAGGGGTGTGCGAGCTGGAGTGGGAGGAGGAGAGCTGAGTCGTGGTCCGCTGGTGGGGAGGAGCTTCGCAGGGGTGAGGAGAGGTTTGCTGGAGTGCGGGGAAGTCGCCGGAGTGCCATTTCAGGTACGCGACTCCCTTTCTCCCTCGTTTCTATGAATTTCGTTTAACATGTTAAATACATGAAAATGGAGATAAATGCATGTAAAATATTAGAAAATTGTAGAATGGATGGAAATGTGATGGATAGCATGAGCATGTAGATATCATGCGGTTAGGATGGAAATTTGTAGGTTTATACAAGATTTAGGGATGCATGCTACAGTAGTCGTTAATAGGCTACACCCCTTTGTAATTTTCGTATGAACTGCATAGTTAATGGATTGATGAATGGTTTAAGGGGTTTTGAAGTAGACTCAATGGTCTACACCCCATGATTTATTTGTGTTTTATGATGTATGTTTGAGGAGTCAGCCGACGGCTCCCACTTCTAGCAAACGGATGGTTGTTGGCAGGGACCATGTACAGAACACGGGAGATTCGACATATCGAATTGGATTCGGTATACGGAATCCCTGTCAGTTTGTACAGGGGTGCCTGGTTTCGGTAGACCAAAAACCTTCGGTCGACCAAAACAAGAGATTTCGGTATACTAAAAAAATTCGGTGTACCGAACCAGTGATTTTCAGTAAATCGAGTTTTAATTCAGTCTACCATTTTCATCCCCTACCCATATGAATAAATGGGTATAAATGATGGAAATAAATGGTTTTAAAGGGTCAATGTGTATGTATTAATGGTGTTTTCCCCATGTAAATGTCATGGAAGAATATGGAACCCAAATAAGTGTATTTGGGGATGGTTTTGGGTTTTAGACCCTAAAAACAAATAAAAGTGATTAAATGTGTGGTTTTTGGGCAGAGTCCCAATTTATGATTTTAAAATATGGTTTCAAATGATTTGGGTTGGGACCCCAGTAGAGGGTCATGTGTTGCTTGGAATAAGTTCCTGCAACAAAAAGGAATGAAACAAAAATGATTTTGAAAAGGAAAACTTAAAGAGTTTTGAAACTGAAGCACTAATAATGTGTTGAGAAACCACGGTGGTTGGTGTCGACAATGTGGTAGGAGTATGAGACTCCAATGAAACCAATTATCAGATACGATTGTGGTTGTCGAGCTTGAGACGGTGTAGGCTGAGCCTGGGTGTTCGGGTCACTGAGCTCGTGATGGTGTAGGCTGGGCCTAGGAGTATGAGACCTATGTGTCCGGGTCACCGACGGTGTAGGCTGAGCCTGGGTTATTGAACCTAGTTGTTCGGGTCATCGATGGGACGTCAGATAAAGACGTATCTCCATTCATTTATAAAAGGAAATTGAGGCCGGTTGGCCAGGGCGGTGTCATCCCGTATGGGGAATTTCACCATGGCAGTGCAGAAAGGTAGGAGAAATGGTGTCCTCACCTACTGCTTATGTGCCTGGTTACCCCTAATCAAGGTAACATCAATAAGTAAAGTGGAAATGAAAAGAAAAGTATGTGATTTTGTGAAAAATGAAAGAAAAATGGTTTGACTAATATTGGACTTGTGAATGGTCTTAAAATCTTAACAATGGATATGAATTATGTTTTAACCAGTTACTAGTCAATGTTTGTGATTTTGGTTTTGAGATGAGAGGCATTATGTTTTGGCGGGATCTGGTAAAAAATGTGGCTTTTTCAGAATATGAGAAAGGTTTTGAAAAGTACAAAAGAGATAGAAAAGATGAGTTTTGGGAAAATATGGTTTTGAAAACGAATTTCCAAATGTTTTAAAAAAGAAAAGGAAAGTGAATTCTGAGAAATGCATAGTTTTGGGAATAGATTCCCAAGTGATTTCAAAGGAATTAATGTTTTTGAATTGGATTTTCAAAAAGAAACCCAGTTTTATAAATTAGAAGTTGTATTTTTAGCGCTTTTACAGGATATTGTTGCTTGTGTGTTTAAGGCGCATACTGGGTGACATAGACGTCACTCACGAGTGCTTTGGTTAGTTTCCAGATGCAGATCGTGTGTAGTTGAGTTCCGATGCCAAAGTTGGAGTTTCTAGGCGCACATTGTTTCCTGGAGGTGAGTCTTAGTTACAGTTATTCAATTTTATTGTAATTAGTGTAATTTTGCTTATGATACTGTGATCTTTGTAGCGTACTCAGGATCGGGGCGTTACACCCAATGTCAAACAGTCGACACTAACCACAAATAGTTGCTGAAGCCTCCAACTTCTCTCAACTACACTGCCGCTGTGGACCACCCCGTGTAAGAGTCCAACTACTCTAGTCGCAGCCTCACAAGTCCTCAAAACACATGCACGAGGTGCGTCCTCACGATGCCCTGGTATCTGAGCACTTAGGAAGTACAACTCTAGACCTGACCAGCACCAACACTGAGGGTAATCTGGGTCTACCGTATCCCGAGTCCTACAGTACCACAACTTATAGTTATGAGACTCACTCCTCAGCTCAAACTCAGTAACCACGACCTAGGACGCTTCTATGACTACTCAAAGGTCTCAATACCACTTGTGGGCACGGCCTGTCGGCTACGTGATTCTTACAAAACCTTAGTACTTGAATTACATGACGTATCGTGTAGCTACTCAAAGGCTTCATATCCCCTGGCTTTACTGTCACAATATACTAGGCTCCAACAATACCTTCGGTCTTTGGCACCTGAAATAAGCAGAGTGTCATACCGCCAAGTCCAACCGGCACCTCGACCCATGGACAGGAAAATACATAGGAAAATGCTATCAAATACATACATTGCTTTCTAAGAATTCTCTAAAAAGTACGTTTAAACATCCATGCCCAACCAAAGTCTTTGAAAACTTTCTAGAAATTGCTAAAACCCCCAAAAACGACAACAACATCATCTAGGCATAAAAATCTTCCCCGAAGACCCACACAAAGGACCAACATCGGTCTTGAGGTTCCATTTAACCTATAAGACCAGCCACTGATACAAACCAAGCCCTAAATCAAGCCAACAACTAATTATAAGGTAATTTATGGTCCCTATAGTCCATCTAAAGCATTTGTTGACAAAATTTTGTTGACTAAATTTTCTACTATTTGGAATTAGAAAGTAAGAGAAATTAATTTCCTGTTGACTAAATTTCTTACTGTTTATGTTTGTTCAGGAAAACAAATGAAACTGAATGTACCTATTTAGGAAAGCAAAGGAAACTTGAACTCAATCAAATATCTAACTTTAAAATATAAATTTTGAATCGTACAAAAGTTCAAATAGCTTTGCAAGTTCTTAAAAATGAATTACAATTATTGACCATGTTAAATAGAATTCATGATATTTTCACACATATTTTCATGCAATTGATTTGCTTTTTAAAGACATAGTCATGGACCTTCTGACCTAGACCAAGCAAGCCAAATTCAGTGTAGGTAGCAAAAACACTGATCAGGGTAGCATCGTCTACGTCAATCCAAATTCTATCATTCAATCGAGCAACTCATCAGCTTCCTTGGCAAGTCCTTCCATGGCATTACCAGTTATCATTATAGTCTATGTCACCAAGTTCTTTTCCAGCATTCTATAAAAAAAAACTCTTGCCATCTCCATGTCACCCTTCTTGCAATACCCAGGGATCACAGTCAACCATGAGACGACATTCCTCTTGGGTATCCTCTCGAACAATTAGAAAGCGTTGTCCATCTCACCAGCCTTTGCGTACCCATCTAGCACAACGTTCCATCTCATTGTATCCCTTTTGGGCATTTCATCGAACATGCACCTTGCTTTTCTCAACTCACTAGACCTAACCAACCCACAAACTACAAAATTGCAAGAAACCACATCTCTATCTGCCATTCCATCAAACACCACCCTAGCATAATTCATCTTGACACCATCACACCTGAAGTAGGGATCAACGAGCTATTTCATAACAAAGATGCCAACCAAGAACTCTATTTTCATGATGTGGGTATGTACCATCTTCACAAGGAGAAGCATAAATTGACCAGAGGATGACGATGCTACCACTTTGAGAAGAAAAGGGTAGGTGAAGTTGTCAGCGACAATGTTGGCATTCTGCATCTTTAGTAAGGTGAGGAAGGCGACAGAGGCGGAGCTATGGGAGTGTGCTCGGATGAAAGTGCTGTGAAGGTGGGTGTTGGGCTCCGACACTTAGTGAAAGACGACAAGAGAGGAGTCTAAGTGGTAGTAGAGGGAGTAGGTAGAGATGAGTTTGGGGGTGATGAAAAGGGAGAGGTGGTGGTCCACCTTGATGAGCTGGGCATGGATTTGCTTAGCATGGTTTGGGTTTGAGCATTTGGGGATTTGCTTGGTGGGTTGAGGAGGAGGAGGAGGACGATAGTCGAGAGGACGTTGTGTCGGTGGGTTAGGGCATGGGGAAGAGGACGTTGCGTCGTTGAATTGAGGAGGAGAACGATTGCTCCATTGGTAAGTGAGAGGAAGAGGGGTGAGGATCGTGGGAGAGAAAGAACGGTGAGGATTGTGGGAGAGAAGAGGTGAGACTCGGGGGAGAGAAATTCGTCGAAATTCCAAATGGAGGATTGAGAAATGAGATATGAGTTGAACTTTTATACTCTAGAATACAATGGAATTCACTTTCTGTTGATTTTATTTCCAATCATTTGCATAAACACTAAGATTTCACTTGGTTAATAGAAATTCACTTTCTATCTAAATCAATTATAGTACTTCCTAAATACACAAATCCCTTCTATGTATATAATAGAGAGATGATCCATTGTCAGACATTAGGTCGGACCGCAATACTAATTCCAGGATGCTCCCTCATATACGTAGGGACCAAGGAGACAATTTTACTCACAAAGATGCGGAGAGGAGGGGAGGGCGTCTGATAAATTTTGGTATATATAATACTACTTTTTCAAAACAATGTCATGTTCCTAGTTTGTCATGATTGAAAGTTTCTAGTTTGTCTTAATTGATTTTGAGCTGAACTTGAAACTTAAGAAGAAGAAGAGCAAACTTCACCAGGTAGAGAATATTCTGCCACGACGCGTGCATGCAATGGACCATCGTCGAACCAATCGAACTGCCCAACCGAATGTCTCGTACTGGGCTAAGACAAATGCCAATACATCATTACCAAAAAAAACAGAGGCCAATACATGGCTACCAACTCTCCACTGTAATGTCTGCCAATTGTAACTATACCGTACGAGTTTGAGTCCAACTAGGCATCGAAACCTTGAAACTTACACATTTGTACCAAGCAAAGGACTTGATTTAATGGTGTTACTTTCAGGAACTCTCTTGCTTCTTCCCATGTATTTCCTTTACTTCGACGGTTTCCACCAGAAACATCCACAAATTCATCAATCTCTGGACACTCTCACCCCAAGACATCCATTTTCTCCCATCAATTACTTCCAGCCAAATTTAAAAGCTCAGTTCTCTGGCACCTATAGCTTGTCCTTACATTTTAAAACTTATGAAGATGTATTTGAATGGTGGCTTACAGGGATTTATGGACCTTGTGATGCACATCTTAAGCTTGATTTTCTAAAGGAACTTCATACCCTCAGTCAGGTGGGTAACAATAATTGGTTTATTGGAGGGGACTTTAATCTTATTAGATTCACCTACGAACACTCCTCCAGACCTAGGATCACTGGGCATATGAAAACCTTTAATGTCTTTATTAACAATAACTATTTAATGGATGTTGTTGGAAAAATCTATTAATATGTTTTGATGATAACAAATGAAATGTGATTAATGATTAATAATCACTTAAGAAAATATGACAAGTAGTCAAATATTCAATTATACACACTTGTGAATCTACATGCCTTGATAGAAGCTTTC
>JAMKQA010022806.1:0-23555 GCA_024699735.1 Posidonia australis
AGTGCATGACAAGTAATTATCAATTTAGAAATTTTATATTACAATTGCAAGCAACTGAATAATGATCTAAGAAATAAACTAAGTTATACATAGAAGGTGATGAGAGACAATGAAAAAACACAAAGCAATTTATAGTGGTTCGACCAAAAACCCAGGCCTAGTTCACTCCTCGAGACACCCTCGAGAGTTCCCTTACTTCTTTAAAGTAAAAACTTAATTGATAGGCAAGTCCTTGCCTATACAAACTGCAAAACCTTCTCCCAACCAGAGAATTACACTTGATTGTTTGATCTTACAACTTTGAATCTTTTTTCGCAAGTGCTAATCTCTTGATAAACCCTTTTTGAATCGATGGACTTGGAAGGAAATGTGCTAAGAATGTGAAATGAAGCTTTTGCAGTGGCAATAGGGATTAGTAGTGTAGACACTCCGCTTTTGCAGTCACTTAGCAGTAGGCTCCTCTAGAAGATGCTCTAGTTGCAACCACCACCCTTAAACCCTAAACCCTCAAGCCCACTTAAGCCCACACAGGCCCACTCTAACCTAATCAAAGCAAAAATCAATAATTAAGAATCAAACCCAAATAAAATTCATTTAAAACCCTAATTAATTAAGTAAAACCATAATTAAAACCAAAATTAAACAAAATCCACCTAAAAACATTTAAAACCCTAATTAATTAAGTAAAACCATAATTAAAACCAAAATTAAACAAAATCCACCTAAAAACATTTAAAATCCTAATTAATCAACTAAAACCATAATTAAAGTCAAAATTAAACAAAACCCACTTAAATCCACTTAAAATCCTAATTAATCAAGTGAAAACCCTAATTAAGGTCAAAATTAAATAAAATCTACTTAAATCCACTTAAAATCCAAAGTAATCAAGTGAAAACCCTAATTAAAGTCGAAATCAAATAAAATCTATTTAAACCACTTTAAACCATTTAAATTCAAGGAAAAAAACCAAATTAAACTCAAAATTCTAATTAAAACACAAAAACCCTAATTAAACTAAAAAAATCTTAATTAAAACCAAAAAAAACTTAATTTAAACCAAAAATTCTAATTAAAATCCAAAACCCTAAAAAAGCCCTAAAATAATTAAAATCCAAATTTGAAGCTAATTAATTAAACCTTGAATCATAAAATCAAAGAATTTAATTAAAACCACAAAAAACCTAAGTTAAATAAACTTTAAAATCCCAAACCCTAAAACACAAAAACCCTAAAAGAAAAACAATAATCCTAAAAAACTTAATCTAAAACCAAGAAATTAAAACCTAAATTAAAATCACAAAATCAAAATCATAAACCTAATTAAAAACCAAAAAATCAAAACTTAAAACAAAACCAAAACCCTAAAACCTAAAACAAACCAAAAAAAAAAAAAACAGAACAAAGCCCAAAATCAGGCCCGTTCAGCCCAAACTACATTTCATTTAAATCTTAGGAAACAGAAAAATAAAGCTACAGTGCTTCATGCTCCCCGCAACCAATTGACCCATCTCCCTCCTTCCCCACGAGTTGGCCAACTGCCAGCCACGATCACTAGCAACCTCCCGTTTGCCACCTCCTTTTAAAGCCCAAAAAAAACCGACAAAGAGGAAAGAGGGACTGAGAGAGCCACGTCGGAGAAAAGAGAAGAGAGAGCCTGAGACCACTCGATTGGAGCCCAGAATATTTGACAATTCTCCCCACCATGAGAGCATCTTCTCCAACCTGTTGGCCACCTCAGAATCTCCCTTGAACCGACGCAGCCAAAGTAGCCACCGGAGAAGTGTTGCCGTCGAGCACCACCAGTAGGGACAACAGCTATCAACCAGGTACTCCTTTTCCTACTCTTTCAATTCTGAGCATGCTTTTTAGGTCTAGGAGACTTCCCCTAGCTTTTTATGCGAGTTTAGCCAGAGTGAGCCACCGTGCTAGTCGTCTTTCTCATCTCCGGTGGTGGGTTCACCACCACTGGCGAGGACATAGGCCTCCTAGGAAAGGTGAGGCCCATGGGGCCTTTCCTCTCTCTTTCCCCTCCTCCACTTTGAGGCTTGTCGCTTAGAAGAGGCTTCTTGGCCTTCCTATGGCCAGACGACCACCGCCGTCGCTGCTGCTCTGGCAATAGTTGTCTCGCTGGAGCCCGAGACGAGGGGGCACCCTAGGCCGTGCCAATATCTCCCGCTACTCCCTGGAGCATCGTTGAGACATTGCATACCTCCTCAGCCCGTCGTGCCTCCTCCGCAGCCACCAAAGCTCCGCCCTCGCTGCTGCAACTCCCCACCGTCGGTGTAAGAGATGGGGGGAATGCTCCGGACCACCCTGGTCCATGTCGATGCTTCCCAGAGCCTCGCCGTGACTCCTCAAAGCTTTCCGGGTCCTGTTCGCACCGCTCCAGCCACTACATCACCGGCAGCATCCTCGTTGTCGTCTTCCTTAGTGTCGGTCAACTCCTCACCAGAGCCAGAGGTGGGGGGGGGGGGAGATCCTCAGGCCTCCCTAGTCTCTTCTGACGCTCCAGAGACACCCGTCGTGCCTCCCTCTAGCCTCCTGAGTCGTCGCCAGAGCCATCCAGTCGCTGCACCGCCGTAGGGTCATCGCTGGAGGTCTCGTTGGAGTGGGGACGTCGGTGGTCCTCCGGTGATCTTCGAAGGGTTGGGCTTTTGGTCTAGGCCCCTTAGTTTTAAATTTTTGTATTTAAGTCCTTTTTCATTACATTTGAGTCTTTTTATTTGTGTTTAAGTCCCTGTCGTTTTAAATAATCTTTTGTTTCTTTTATTACTCTTGTAAATATTGCATTCTTTACCCTATTGTGTTTTAATTTCACTTTTAACCATGTAAATGTTTGTTTCTTTACATTTAGACCCCTGCATTCATGTTTTCTTTATAATGAAGTCTTAATATTTTGCACTGAGTCCCCAGAGTTTTTAAAAATGAGTTCTTCTTTGAAAATTTGCACACTGACCCTAAGAAACTTCATAATTGCACTGATCATCATAAAAGTCCAGCTTTCATCACATTTAAGGCCTATAAATTTGCATGCAGCCCCCTGGGTTCTTAACAAACAATCCCTAAGCATAGGAAATTTGCATCTAGACCCTTTTTATTACTCTTAGGTCCTTTTTCACTACATTTAGGTCTAAAATGCATTGTTTTCATTACTCTTGGGTACATTTATTAAAATTAGGTCTAGAATTCGTGTTTTTCATTTGCACACAAGTCCCAGTGTTCGTGTTTTGTTACACTTAAGTCCTGAGCACTTATTTCTTTGCATTTTAACCTAGAGTATGGATTCTCTTGCATTCCAAGCCCTAGGGAAATTATTTCTCTTAGGCATGGGTCCCTAGAAACTTGTTTTTATTGCATTTAGGTCCTATCCTCTTGCAGGTAGGCCCTTATACTTCTCATATTTTGCATACAAGTCCCTAGGAGCCCTATTTTCATTTCACAGGAGCTATATGATTTGTTTTCAACCTACAACCTTGATTTTTATGCATGGACCCAGTTTTTAGAGATTTTGCATGTTAACCCGTGAACTCAATCCATAATGTTTTTTGGAAAAGAACATTTGCATCCAGGCCCCTGAATCTTTCTTAAATCAATAATTATGGTTTTGATTGCATTTTAAATCACATTTTGGTATGTTTCACAGTTATTAATCACATGTGCTTGTAAATCATCATTTGAATAAAGTTTTCATCAAAAAACCATGTTTGCAATATTAATGAATATCTGATTTCACATTTTAATCAGATTTACACTTTATGTGTGAATTTTGTATAGTAGATCTTGAATTTTCGAGAAATTACCAAAAGTGCAATTTTCACACATGTCACACCAAAGAGCCACATTTTCTTTAAATCCTATATCCTAGCATTAAGATAAGACTTTTTGCGCACATTTTAACCATGATCTTCCCCTCTCTGTAAATTTTGCACATTAGACCCTGAGTTTTTGGAAATTATCTAGGCGCAATTCTCACACATTTTAGTACCACATTTTCCTTTGATCCATTATCCGCACACTAGGATAGAAGTCTCTGAATGTGTCTTAATCCAAATTTTTACCCTTCACTGAGAATTTTGCATTTTGTCCCTTGTACTTTCCCTTTATTGTGCTTACATCATTTTATTGTTTTTGAGACCTTGTCTTCTACATGTTTTCATGAAAACAACATTTTCTGACATTTTGCATACATTCTGGCATATCATAGACCATGCATCATCCCAATGCATGTATTTGTCACATCTGACCACTGAAATGACCAAATTACCCCTATGTCATCAATTCTTGCACATACATGTTAGTTATTGCACCAAGTCATTCATAATCTCTGTCCAAATCATTCCTTAGTATCCTTTACCCGTTTAGGTATATTTTCAAGCATTCTACATAGTTTTTGCTGCATTTTCACATTAGTCCATCCTTTTTGAATAAGTTTGCATTTCATATGTTCTTCCATGGATTTTTCTCCTACCTGTCTTCGGATTCCTTCGTTTGATATTTGATTTGACTACCTTTATTTCATATTTTTAGATTTTTCTGATTTGATTTGGATTTCATCGCCCGAGAGCGTACATTAATAGGCTTGAAGGTCGACATTGGCCCCACCACGGATTATTTTCCCTTTTTGATTTTTACAACCTTTTCTGTGATTCCAATGATTTGGGTTGACCCCGCTTTTTATCTTTTTGATATCAGTATGGTTTTCTGAACCATTCTTTACAAAAAATTGTCATTTTATATGATTTTCTTCACACGTCACCATTTGCTTGTTTTATGCGGATTTCTTTGCAATTTTTTCCGTTTGGGTTTCAGTGGTGTTTTCCGCGATTCTAATGATTTGGGTCTATTGCATTTTTGATGCCTTTGATGTCAGTGTTGTTTTCTAGAGTATTCTTTCCAAAAACATCATCATTTTATGTGAATTTCTTCACATGGCATAGTTTACTTGTTTTATGAGTACTTCTTTGTAGTTTTCCCATCTTGATTTCCATGATGTTTTCTTTAACTTAGATGACTTGAGTCAGTTGTAGTTTTGACATTCTTGAGACCTGTGTAATTTTCCAAGCCATTCTTGCCCAGAACCATGCCATTTCATGTGATTTTCTTTGTCGTGTCGTATTTTGTGATTTCATCATTTCATGTGGATTTCTTCGCAGTTTTCGTGTACCATCTCGCACATCCATCTAGTCATGTCTAGACATTCATATTAGCATGATTAGAACACAATCTGAGCATAACAAACATTCATTCAGTATCTAGCAAGCGAATCAGACTAGAAAGACCGAGTTTCTCGGGCGTACAGGGGTGCCTAACACCTTCCTTGTTCGTAATAGGAATCCTTATCCATCCTCTGGTTAGTAGACATCTGGCCTTCCATATTCGCATCTCATGCATTCACTTTTTGTGGTTTGTTTGTGGTTTTCCTCGTCTTTCCCTTAAAAGACTAGGTGGCGACTCCTTTTCTTTTTCGTCTTATCCCATCTTGTGCCTTCGCCATCCTGGCATAGCTGTGGCCTCCTCCCTCTGGCACGACCTCGCGTCGGATCCTCGGGCCGGGCATGGTCACAAGTAGTACTTGATCATGCTTAAGGGATGATTAGGAACCCTATTTGTAGGATTACGAGGGGAAGAATCTGTGTCTAACGACTAGTGTAACGGATAGTAACGACTAGTTTGTTAGGAAGACCGACCAAAGATCGGAAGGCCATTTTTCATGCAATAAAGCATTTCACGGGCAAAATGGTATGCCGAAATAACTTCGATATATCGAAATCTCCTTTTTCGGAATGCCGAAACATTCCGGTGTTCTATTTTGGCTCTCTGCTTCCATCCTTTGTTCTTTGTAATTCGGCGTGCCGTGTGATGTTCCGATTTCTCCTGATTCGATATGCCGAAAACTTCAGGTGTGTCGTTTTTGCTTTCTGCTTCCATACTCTGTTCTTTGTGATTCGGTGTGCCGTGTGATGTTCCGATTTCCCCTGATTCGGTATGCCGAATTTATTCGGAGTACCGATTTTCATTTTACACTTAATTGTTATAGAATACAAAAACCCTTTACATACAGTATACCGTTATATTTCAGTATGCCATTTTTACATCTTATTGAAACTAACAAGTTCAATACACATTTTTACCAGATTTTTCATGACACCACTTTTTGCTTTCTTCATCCGGCCTTTGTGATAATTCACTTGTACTCTTAAATACAACAATAACTCTCAAACTATTTTGTTAGTTTGTATTGAATTAATTTTGTTATCATCAAAATTAACGTAAATTACTCAACAATCTCCTCCTTTTTGGTGATGAAAAAACATATTTAACTTATGAAAAAAATCTTTTCTTCCCTTATCAAGAGGCATATGTAAAATCAAAAGAACTTCATTTCGAAATACATATGAAATCATGAACAATATACTTTGCCTATGGTTTGAAAAAATCTTTTCTCCCCCTATCAATAGGCATATGTAAAATCAAAAGAACTTCATTTTGATATGCATATGAAATCATGAACAATATACTTTGCCTATGGTTTGTATGTTATCTCCCCCTTTTTGTCATAATCAAAAAGAAAATAAACACCAACAACCCCTGTACTTAAGCAATAAATTCAACCGAGACTTAGAACAAGGATTCAAACAATGGAGGTAAGTATTCTCATTACATCGAAGATGTCCATAACCAAAATATGTATCAAAGGTGATACACATCACATCACAAAGGAACAAAACACAGAAAAGCCTCTCAATCGCTCAGGAGGCAGGAGGTGAGTCTTTATGGATGTATTCCTGAATATCGGCATGGTACTCCTCCAGTTGCTCTTGATAGGCTTCTAACTTGTTGTGAGTGATTTTTGTTGTTTCTACAAGCCATGAAAGGATGAGATCCATTTTTGCTTGATTTTCCTCATGTTGCTGTTGTTGACGAATTTTTATTTCATCGATCTGCTGTTGGAGCAAGTCAACCTTCTTGGCGATTGAATCTTCTTCTTCTCCATAACTTTCAGAGTCTATTTCAACTTGAGGAGCACTAGAAGAGGAGGGATGAACAATTTTTGACGCCCTTGACCTATCAATTGCTTGTTCCATTTTTTCTATGGCAGACATTCCTAAGGGTTTAGTTTTGACAACCATCCTAGGTTCACTTTCAAAGGGGACATCAAAATGCTCAAAAAGATATGTAAGGATTGATCTGAAAAATAGCTTAGTCTTCACATGAGTCATACAATGAACTATGACCCGAGCCCAATTAACTTGTATTTTCTTAGTAATGGCATAGACGGCTTTACATGTGAGTTCACTTAGTTCATCAAAATGACCTTTCTTTTGAGTAATATCTGCCGCGATAATGTAGGCAATTATTCTAGATTGTTTAGTCAGTTGATTGATTTTGTTCGGTTTGAAGGTGCTCCTTGGGTTTAGGGAAATGTCTTTGTTGATATCTGAATAAGACCAATTAAGTTCATAAATTGATAGAGTGATATCTACCCCAAACGAAGGAATTTTAAGCAATTAGCCTATAAGCACATCATCAAAGTATATATCGATGCCAACTAAGTAGGATTGTATAAGGTCATGGGAAATAGTCATATTGGCATTAAATTCTGATATTAGTTGAGGGTAATAGAATCTATCACCTATGGAACCTAGAAATGGAACAAGCATTTGAAAGGTAAATAGAGCTTCAATGGCGCCAAGTTCTGGAAAGATTACTCGTCTCCCAGTTAGGACTTCTCGATTTGCAAACCTTTCTTGATATGCCCGTTGAGCCTCTTCATTTGCAAAGCGAAAGGAGTAATCACTGGTACGTGGTGGAGAATCGGGAAGCTCATCTTGCTTCTGTTTGGGACGAGTGGCTACTTTTTTTTTGGGGCCATGGCTCCGTGCACGTGATTCAGAGGAGAGTGGTGGAAAATGGGAGAGGGAGGGCTGATTGGATGCAAGAGGGAGTGGGGTGAGGTTTCGGAGTGTTGTCGAAGAGGTTGAAGGTGGGAGAGTTGAATGGGAAGAACGAAAGAAACTAGGGTTATATCGTTAGATATGTGGAAATCGATATACTGAAATGAAATCGGTATGCCTAAATAGTGCATGTGTGGTCGTCTATAACCTAATTGGAGGATTATTAAATGTCTCTTAAAGAAATTTGGTGTTCCGATAAAAATCAGTAGACCGATACAGAGAATTTCACATAGGTGAGCCTGTAATGCTATAGTGGTCTACACTAGAATGCTATAGTGGTCTACACTGGAACCTCAAAGGTCGAAAGAGGAGAACTCTCAACAGGATCAAGAGAAAGGGCCATGTACTCGAACCTCTGGGCCAAAGTTCTCAAGTACTGAGCCTGTGTGACTGAAGACCCATCAAAAGATAGGTCAGAAGGTGTGACCATCCCGGTGGAACCCTGCACGACTCTCCTTACCATTTGTGGAAGCACACGAGGAGTCTTGATATGGTCACGACGAAGATAGTGAATCCGGAGAAGAAGATTAGACTCGGAAACACCAAGGAAAGATAATAAAGGATAAGGAAAGGAGTCGCCACCTAGTCTTTTAATGGAAAGACGAGGAAAACCAAACATGCAAGAAAACCAAGAAGAAAACAAGATGAAGAAAACAAGTATGCTCCGTGCCTAATGGATGTAGTGCACAAATCAATGCAGGCCAGAGAAAGGGTAAGGATTCTTGTTACGCATGGGGAAGGAGCTAGGCACCCCCATGCGCCCGAGGAACTCGGTCTTTCTAGGTTTCCTACTTGCTAAATGGTTTATTATGTGTATGCTTGCCTATTCTGAATGTACATGTTCAAGACGACTGCGAAAACATGCCAAATCAAAGAGAAGAAATGAATAAAAGGGAAAAAGTCAATCCGAGGGACAAATATAGGCATTGAGAATGCCGCTTTACTGTACGCCTGTGGGCGATGAGGAAAATCGTGAAAATCGAGAAACTCTCGGAAAGCATCACGTAAATCAGTGGAAACTCGAAGAAATCCGAGAAAATCAAATTGGGGAAAATAATCCTCATTCGGGACAATGTCAGCATTGTTAAGCCTGTTAATGTATGTCCTCGGGTGATGGAAAGCCAAATCAAATCAAAATCGCGAAAGTCGGAAGAAATTCGGGAAACAATGAGAAAACCAAGCTTGAAATGAGTTAGAAATGCGTGCACGATGCAAGGAAGAAGGCACAAGAAAATAAGCATGAAAAATAGCAACAAAATGCTCAAAAAGCATGTAAGAGTAAAAAGTGTAAACTCTAGGGGCTTTTGTGTAAAATTCACAAATTCTGAGTTAAAACAATAATTCTGAAGCTAAATCATAAAAAATACATAGAAAAACACATTTTATGTAATTTTGAAGAAATCTAGGGTCAAATATGCAAAATTGTGTATTTTGGCCAAATTCAAGATTTCTAGGGTTCAATATGCAATTTTGCTGTTAAACCATGTATTTAATGCAATTCTGAAGAAATCCAGGACAAAATATGCAAGAAAAAGAGTCCATGTTTGAAAACAGAAAGTTCTAGAGACTCACATGCAAATGTACCCTAGAAAACATGCATTCAGTGAGAAATTAGTGAAATTCAAGGGCTAAAATGCAATTTAGGTTACATTTGAGCAAATATTTGAAATCTCAGGGTTTAACTTGCAATGCTAAAATGCAATTTAGGTCACATTTGAGCAAATATTTGAAATCTCAGGGTTTAACTTGCAATCTTGACAGAGAAATATGCATTCAGAACTATTTCAACAAAGCTCAGGGTTTTTTATGCAAAAATGCTAGACTTAAATGCATGAAAAGAAACTCAGAGGTTTTATATTAAATTTTAAAGCATAGAAAACATTAACCAGTATATACAGGGGGCACATTGCAATATTTTCAAATCAAACATTATTCAAACGATTAAAAAAGTATGCAGGGACCTAAAAGTAAGAAAAAGGACCTATGTGTAAGAAAATAAGGACCTAACAGTAAGAAAACAAAAGTATCCGAAGTTTATTAAAAGAAAACTTTATTTTTCCCTTAAGAAGGACCGACGGTCGTCGACGATCATATCTCACTGGCGACGATGACTAGGGTGCAATCATAGGCTTTCCCATGGCCTGATCTTGCATCCAACTACACGATGAGCAAGAGGAGAGGAAAAGAAGAGGATTGGGCGGTTTGGATCTGAGGGCTAGTGGCTAGAATGGGCTGCCCGTCTCCCTCACCGTTACGATGGATCAGGTGATGGAGCTGGAGAAGAAAGAGGTGCTGGAGGCGCTGGCACGACGACTTTGGGCTGCTGGAGGCTTGGCAGTGCGGTGAGCAACATTTTCCACCCCTCAGAGGCAAGAATGGTGGCTCGAGCTGGTTCCCCGATCAAGCTTTGATGGCGTTTCGGTGACGGTGGTTGTAGGGGAGATCCTGGGCCTGATTTGCGTTGTTGAAGGCTCTGGAAGCTTGGGGGCGCATCGAGGAATGCTCTTGGATGCTTAGTGTGACGTGGCAGAGTGGGAGACACCTAATCGAGCTTCGTTACTAGTCGTCTTCCCCAACGACGGTGACGGAGCCCGATTCTGACGAGCTTCCACTGGCGCCTTCCATAGCGATTGAAGCTGGGTTTCGATGAGTGGAATAGCAAGAGGAGGTCCAGGGGAGGAAGATAGAGCACCTTGGGGCACGAATCGACCACTGGATTAATGTCCCCACCTCTGTCGTCGCCCCACCTCTGTTGCCGGAGAACGACTCCAGTGAGGTCTGAAACCATGATTCCAGCTAGGGAAGACCTCTGGCTTTGCTGGAATCAATCAGGGAAGGAAGAGGGAGACCTAGGAGATCATTTTTGAAGTAAATTGAGGTCTATGGAGGGCGTACCTAGATTGGTAGTAACCTTGACCATTGGAGCTCGTCGAAGGCCATCGGAGCTCGCTGAAGCTCGCCGAAGATGGGTGGAAACTCTAATTTTTCTCCTCCACGAGCTTCCTCCTTGCTCCTGGATCACTCTGGTTGGGAGGAAAAAGCTTTGGGGGGCTCTCCTCTCAAATTTTCCAACCTTTTTCTCACTTGCAAATGGGGGTTATTTATAGGCTTGCCATGGTGGTTATGGGTTATTGTGATTAGTTAGAGGCTGTTGGATTAAGTGGGAAGTTGTTAGAGTTGGTTAGATTAAGTGGGAAGTTGTTAGAGTTTGTTTAAGTAGTTAGAGGTTGTTATAAGTGGTTAGAGGTTGTTATGTTGGAGTGGGAGTTAGTTAGAGAGTTTATTTTGTTAGATGAGTTTGTTAAAGTAGTTATGAGGGAGTGGAAGTTAGTTAAGTTGTTATGGTTTGACATTAGGATTTGACTTATGGTTTATGGTTTGACTTAGGGTTTGACCTAGGGTTTAGGATTTGGAATAGGGTTTTGAATTTGGTTTAGGTCTTAACCTAGGGTTTAGGGTTTGGATTAGGGTTTAAGGTTTGGATTAGAGTTTAACCTAGGGTTTTTAGTATTTTTTTAGGATTTTTTAAGGTTTTTTTTGGTTTATTTAGGGTTTGATGATTTTGTTTGGTTTTTTAGGATTTTCCTAGGGTTTTTAATATTTTTTATGGTTTTTTTAGAGTCATGTTAGGATTTTGTCCAATTGCAAGCATATAGGGGTGTCTACAGAAGGCAAGAGCGGAACAGGAGTCGCCCCTAAAACAAATGTAATCGTAGCTGGTTGAACTCTTGAAATAGGAGGGCCCGAGAGATAGGGTACAACTTGCAGAACTTCTGGGACCTATATGGTAGTCACCGCAATCGACTCGATGATGGGCCCAAGATTGGCTTGTGTTTGCCATTGCCTCGAAAAAGGAGGTAGGGATCCTCCATGATTCCCAAATCAGGACGCACAAAGGGAAGAAGAAGCAGTCAAAGTGAGAGAAGGAGGATTTGAATGTGGGACCCCCTTCAAATCAATAATCGGAGGCTTGTGGGTCTACGGGGCCATGGCTAATCACAAGTGAAAATGAATGGAGCTGCGGTAGAAGACAAATGCACGAGCTGTTAAACAAACTACTGTCAAAAGTGACCAATAGCTTTGGAAAAGGTAAGGGAAAACAACGACGGGAGGCCGCTTACAACGGAGACACCCAAGCTCCTATTTGAGGACCTCGCAACAAGCTACTTGTGAAAAACAAGCATCTGACCCTGAACAATGACTCAAAGAAAAATGCGAGTTATTAAAGTGGCATGCAATGACACACAATGCAGATGAATGTCCTAAAGTGCACTCGCTCACCATGCATGTCCCACATGGGGTTGACCACACGGGACACACTCATGGGTTTTAGGTGTTGACTTTGGTTAGAAAAGTACGGTTCCCGTTCTATATCCTGGCCAAAGCGTAGGTAGTGAATGGGTGGTGCGTTGGTGGCCTCGTCTCCTGCAGTAGCATGGAACTGTACCCTCTATTAACACCGACACGACCCCAAACAAGGAGGACAAACTAGCAACACGCCCTACACCAAAAGCTATAAAACGAGCTACTAGAATTGTCCGTTGCAAATTGTGGGTCGACTCAAAGGAGAAGATGCATGCCCTATATGATCAAATCATGCAATATGCTTTTGTATCTTTTACTTGCGTTTTATTAAGCCAAGGGGATTATGAACATTTGTCTATAGTTATGTCTTATTACTTGTTTGTCTGAGTTTGTGTGTTTTATTTTAACCAGGAAGGGCAGCAAACATGTCTCTACTCCCCTAATCATGGCAAATACAAAAAAAGGGGAAGAAAACACACAATCATGGCATTCAAACACTCAATCAACAAGCAAAAGGCATGAGCATGGCATGTGCTATGTAGTGTTCACAAGTAAGTGAAGAAAAGTGAGCATCATAACAAAAGGCATGAATCAAGTCAGGTGCATGTGTGGTGGCATAGCAATAGTGTAAAAAGGCATGTACTGTCAAATATGTAGAAACAAATAGAACAAGCAAGCAAACACAAAGTGTACAGATTAATGACAAGCAAATAAGAAGACCAAAACAAAAGTTAGAATTTGGTTATCCCCGGTGGAGTCGCCAGTTCCTGTGACCATGTTGGTGGAACCCTACATAGCTCTCCAAGGTGCGTGGAAACACACGCGGAGTCCCGATACGGTCATGGCAAAGATGGTGAATCCAAAGAAGGAGACTAGACTCGAAAACACCAAGGAAAGATAACAAAAGAATACAGAAAAGGAGTCGCCACCTAGTCTTTTAATGGAAAGACGAGGAAAACCAAACACAAAGGAAAAAACCTAAAGAAAAGAAATCAGTCTTACTAGGTTTCCTGCTTGCTAATGATTAAGTGTGTGTATGCTTGTCTATCCCGAATGCACATGTCTAAAATGAATGCAAAAACATGCCAAATCAAAGAAATGAATAAAAGGAAAAGAAATAATAAGAAAAATAATCCTAGGGACAATGTATGCATTGTAAATGCCACTTTACTGTATGCCCTTGGGCGATAAGGAAAATCATGAAAATCGAAAATATTCGGAAAGCATCTCGCAAAACAGTAGAAACTTAAGAAATCTGAGAAAATCAAATGGGAGAAAATAATCCTCATTCGGGTCAATGTCGGCATTGCCAAGCTTGTTAATGTACACCCTTGGGTGATGAAAATCTAAACTAAATCAAAATCATGAAAGTCGAAAGAAATCCGGGAAACAATATGAAAACCAAGTTGGAAATGCATGCATGATGCAAGAAGAAAGGCATGAGGATACATGCATGAAAACGGATAGCAAAATGTATACAATGCAAGCACGAGTGAAATGCGTAAATTTCAAGGGGCCTCTATGCAAAAATCACATATCTAGAATAAAGGCTGAGATTCTAGGGCTAAATCAGCAAAAATGCATAGGATAACACATTTTATGTAATTTTGAAGAAGTTGGGGGTAAAATGTGCAAAATTGTTCATTTTTGGTCAAAATCAGGATTCTTAGGGTCTAATCTACAATTTTGTCAGTGAAACATGTGATTAATGCAATTCTGAAGAAATTCAGGGTTAAATGTCCAAGGTAATGGACTTATGTTTGAAAACATGAATTTCCAGGGACTGATCTGTAAATTTATCCTAAAAACATGCATTCAATGTGAAATCAATGAAATTCAGGGTTTAAAATGCAATTTTGAGCACATTTGAGTAAACATTTAAATCTCCAGGGTTTAATTTGCAATTGTGCCAGAAAATCATGCATTCAAAACAATTTCAATGAAATCCAAGGTTTTCTGTACAAATTATGGACTTAAAATGAATGAAAAACAGAGGGTTTTATGTCAAAAATTAATGCCTGGAAAACATTAACAAAAAAGTACATGGGTCACATGCAATTTTACAAAACAAAACATATTAAAATGATTAAAAAACTAGTGTAGGGACCTAAAAGCAAAATAAAAGGACCTAGTTGCAAGAAAAGAAAAGAAAAAGAAGTTTTTTAAAAGACAGCCCGACGGTCGCTGGCGACCGCACCTCACCAATGACAGCGACTAGGACACTATCCTCGGCCCATTCATGCCTAATCTGGCATTCAAACACACAGTGAGCAAGAGGGAAGAAAGAGGGGAAGATCTAACGGCTTCGATCTAGAAGCCAACGATCGGAGGTCTCCTCCCACCTCCCTCGCCAGCATCGCGACTCCAGTGACGGCCCCGGAGAAGAAAGGGCCACTAGAGGTGGCGGAGCGCGATTCTAGGCTTCTGGAGGCTTGGGGGCGTGAAGAGGAAGAGATTCTACCACTCAGAGGCAAGAAAAGGCGCTGCTCCTCCCCCTCTTGAACTTGCTTGCCAACAACCCGATCCTCTCCAGTGAGCTCAATTGTGGAGGTCGTTTAGGGCTTGAATCGTAGTGATGAAGCTTCTGGAGGCCTAAGGGAAAGGAGGGGAAGAAATTCCAATGCTCAAGATAGAGCCACGGTAAGTGAAACGCCCGATCGATCCTCACTGTATATCTTCTTCTTCGGCGACGGCAAGGACTACAACCCCAAGCTTTTCCAGAGGCTTCCAGAGGGGCTCTGTGGCATCTAGAGGGGTCTAGAAGCAAGAGGGAGAAAAACCTAACCCATTCCTAACCTCTAGGACATGGGAAACACTCTAGACTCGCGTCCCCGACTCTCTCGCCAGAAAAAATTGGTCTGGCGACCCATACAATGCACATTCCGACCAGGGAGCTCGATTCTCCACTGGAATAAGTCTAGGGAGATTGAGGAAGACGTAGGAAACAAAATGCAATCAAAATTAGCTAGATCAGTAGCCTTATTTGAGCTGACAGTGGAGGAGGTCGTCGGAGCTCGCTTGAACCTTGATTTTTTCTTCTCTCTAAGCTTCCTCTATGATCTGAGATTCCTTTGGTTGTTTTGGTTAGAAGAAATTCTTTTTGGTTGCTCTCCTCGCAAATTTTCCAAGTTTTTTCACTCCATTTTTCCCCTCCTCTTTTTTTCTCTTGCAAATGGGGGGTATTTATAGGCTTGCAATGGCTAAGTAGTTTGTTATGGGTTGTTATGGTTAGTTAGAGGTTGTTATGGTAGAGTGGGAAGTTGTTAGGGTTGTTATGGTGGAGTGGGAAGTGGTTTGGATTGTTATGGTGGAGTGGGAAGTAGTTAAGGTTGTTATGGTGGAGTGGGGAGTAGTTAGGGTTGTTATGGTGAAATGGGAAGTGGTTAGGGTTTTAGATTAGGGTTTAGGGTTAGGTTTAGGGTTTTAGGCTAGGGTTTTCTAAGCCTATGGTTTTAGACTAGGGTTTAGGCTAGCCTAGGGTTTTGTATTTAGGATTAGGTCTAGGGTTTTAGACTAGGACTTGCCAAGCCTATGGTTTTGGACTAGGGTTTTGGCTAGTTCTAGGGTTTTAGACTAGGTCTAGGGTTTTGGGCTAGGATTTAGGTTTAGGGTCCAACTACAAGCATATGGGGTGTCTACACCACGACATGGGTGTTGTGTTCAAGGGTAGGATGCCTCACGCTAGACCAAACATTCCTTTCTTGATAAAAACCATGGAGCTACTGCTAATGCACAAAATTGGAACCAAAAATAAGCAAGACGAATAACATGGATGCATGCAAAAAAGGGGGGATGAACTCATCAAATCAGTCCTATTGCATCTAAAGTATCAATAAAACATGAATCCACCTGATATTGCATATCTATGAGAATCAGTAGAAAAAGACAACCAAGGCAAGAATATATCTCATCCAACCTATGATCTACCAAGATAAGCACAAGAATAAGACATAATAGGCATAGTTGTATAAAAATCATGATCTATAAGAATATCATGCACTATAAACATGGTGTAAACACCCCAATTTCGAAGTCACTTGGCAGTAGGCTCCTCTGGAAAATGCTCTGGTTACGGTCACCAAAACCCCAAAATTTCAAACCTAAAACCAAAACCCTAGCCCATACAAGCCCATTCCGGCCCACACTAGTCCACTCTGACCTAATCAAAATTAAAACCAAACAAAACACATTTAAAACCCTAAATTAATCAAGTGAAAACCCTAATTCAAGTCAAATTAAATAAAATCCACTTAAAATCCAATTAATCAAACAAAAACCCTAATTCAAGTCAAAATTAAAATAAAATCCAAATTAATGAAATAAAAACCCTAATTAAGGTCAAAATCAAATAAAATCCATCTCAACCACCTAAAATCCAATTAATCAAGTGAAAACCCTAATTAAAGTCAAAATGAAATAAAATTCACTTAAATCCATTTAACATCCAAGTAATAAAATGAAAACCTTAATTAAAACACTAAAACCCTAATTAAAACACAAAAAACCCTAATTAAACCAAAAACCATAATTAACTACACCAAAAACCCTAAATTAAAATCCAAAACTTGATTAAACCAAACATGCTAATTAATTAAACTAAAAACAGTAAATTAAAATCCAAAACCCTAATTAAACCAAAAACACTAAATAAAAATCCAAAACCCTAATTAAACCAAAAACATTAAATTAAAATCCAAAACCCTAATTAAACCAAAAATCTTAATTAATTAAACCAAAAACACTAAATTAAAATCCAAAACCCTAATTAAACCAAAAACCCTAATTAAAACACAAAAAACCTAATTAAACTCAAAATCCTAATTAAAATCAAAAACCCTAGAAATTAAAATAATTAAAACCTCAAAAAAAACCTTAAAACAATTAAAATCCTAATTTAAAACCAATTAATTAAACCTTAATCAGAAATTTAATTAAAATCATAAAACATAAATAAAGGCCTAAACCTAGAACCTAAAATCCATTTAAAAACCTCAAAAACAAATCCCAAAAACAAAAAATAGAAAACCAAAACCCTAAGCCCATCGCAAGCCTAATAAGCCCAATATCCCTTCAATCACAAACCTTATATCAGTCCAAAAATTAGATGAGCCCATGATCTCCGGCGAGATTTCCGGCGATCAATCCCGACAACTTTGACGACCTCCCGAAGAATCTGGAGCGTATCCTCAACCTCCCGCGATCTTCGGCAAACTTCCTCCAGCCCACGCGCTTCATCCAACAGCGCTGACCCTCGAAGAAAGAGGATTGACGGTCCAGTAGAGGTCCGTTGGAGCTTAAAAGGGACCTACCGCTGATGCCTTGCACCCAACTGCCCCTAACCTCTCCCTATGCGCAAAAAAAAAAACCTCCTCCTCCTCGTATCCAAACACGGAGAGACCCTAGCAAGCATTTAGAACCACCAGCCACACATTTTCGCAACCCAAATCGTTGCAGCCAGGGAGCCACCGGAGAAGCGCTGCCATCGAGCACCGCGAGGGAGACAGCGCCACTAGTCAGGTACCTCCCTCTCCCTCCAATTTTAATTCTAGGCAGGCCCGCTTAGGTCCTATTAGACACTCTGAATCGGGCCATGGCGGAGCGGAGCTTCCTACGCACGATCAGCCCCGCCATCTGGCGATGGGTTCCCTATCGTCAGCGAGGCCTCAGGCCTCTTGACCTTAAATGAGGCCCCCGTGGGCCTCTCCTCCCTTCTCCTCTTCTTTCTTCCTCCACCCTGGTCTCCCTCTGCTCCAGAGGAGCCCCTTCGATGTTCACAACCAGCCCCAACGTCAACGCAGCCCTGCTACCGCCGTCGCGGAGGCGCTGGAGTTCACCAGACACCCCCGCCCCGCGTCGCTGCATCAGGGACCTCCGCCATACCTCCAAGAACTCCTCCGCACCAGCATGTCACCGCGCGGACCGCTGTAGCACCCCGACGACCCATCGTAGCCATCGCCGCCGACGCAGAGGTGGGAGGAACATCTCAGACCTCCCCGCCCCTCACCGATGCTTCCCAGAGCCTTGCTGTGACTCCTTGAAGCTCTCCCGACCCTCGCCGCGCCTCTCCAGCCACTGGGCCACCGTCAGCCACCTCGCTGTCACCTTCCCTGGCGCTGACAGAGCACCACGCAGAAGCGTGGGGTGGGGGGGGAGATCCTCAGGCCTCCCCAACCCCTTTCGACGCGCCGGAGACCATCACTGTGCCTCACTCCAGCCGTCTGGACCGTCGCCCACCTCCCTCTGTCACTAAATTGCCGCTGGATCATCGCCGGAGTGCACGTCGGAGCGGAGACGTCGGTGATTTTCGAAAGGATGATTTTTGGGCCTAGGCCCCTTAGTTTTAGGTTTTTATTCTTAGGTCCTTAGGATATTACATTTAAGTTTGTTTTCATTTCATCTGGGTCCAAATATTTGTTTTTTAGTCCCTGTAGTTTTAAAAAAACTTTCAATTATTTATTTATCTCTGTAAGATTTGCATATAAGCCCCTACACATTTTAATTTTTCATCTTTATTGCATTCATGCATGTATTATCACGTTTAAGTCCTTGAGATCATGATTTTCTTTGCACTTAAGTACTGAACATTTGCATTTGGCCCTTGGAACTTTTTAAATTGAGTTTTCCCTATGAAATTTATATTCTGAGTCCTGAAGGATTTCAAAATCACACTGACCATCATTGTAGTTAAATTTTTATCTCATTTAAGTCCAAAGCTTTTGCAATAAGCCCTAGAGTTCTTAAAAATGAGTTTCTTCTTGGAAATTTTGCATATTGACCCTAACAAATTTTATAATTACCTTGATCAACATGAAAGTCCAATTTTTATCACAATCAAGCCTAGAAATTTTGCACACAAGTCCTTGAGTTCTTAATAAACAATTCCTGAGCTTAGAAAATTTGCATCTAGACCTTTAGGCTAAATTCAAATCCATTAATTAGAGTTTAAAGTGGTTTGACATACTTTTTTTTGGCATTTCTTCATGGGCATTTGTAATGCTGCACTTAAGCATAGATATCACTAAAAAATCATGTTTGCATTGAAAATCAATCTTTAGTTTCATATTTTGATCACATTTGCACTTATGTGTGAATTTTGCACTTTTGACACTGAGTTTTCTGGAAATTATCAAAGTACAATTTTCACACATCTTAGTGTAGCATTCACTTTAGATCCATCATCTGCACATTAGAATAGAAGTTACTGAATACATTTTGATCCAAATTTTCATCCTTTTGTGAATTTTGCATTTCATTCCTCGTGCTTGTCCTTTACCGTGTTGACATCATTTTATGGTTTTTAAGATCTTCTCCTTTTCACATTTTCTCACAAATAACATTTTCTTGACATTTGACATACATTTTGACATAACTAAGACCATGCATCATCCCCATACATGCATTTATCACATCTAGCCATCAAAATGACTAAATTGCCCTAGCCATCAATTCATGCACCTGCATGTTAGTTTTTTCACTCAGTCTTGCATAAATTTTGTCCAAGTCATTCTTTAGCACCTTTTTGCACATTTAGGCACTTATTCATGCAATTTAAGTAGTTTTTGTAAGATTTGTGTATCGGTCCATCCCTATTTAGCCAGCCTGCATCTTATGCCTTTCTTTCGTGGATTTTTCCTTCACTTTGTCGATTTGATTTCCTTTACTCCTATGTTTCGGAATTTTTCGATTTGATTTGGATTTCATCGTCCGAGGGCGTACACGAACTGATCAAAAGGCCCACATTGGCCCATTTGGGGATTATTTCTCCCTTTTGATTTTCACGATTTTTTCACGATTTCGAGGACCTGGGTTAACTCCACTTTCTATCTTTTTGATGTCAGTATGGTTTTTCGAGGTGTTCCTTTCAAAAAACCTCGTCATTTCGTGTGGTTTTCTTTGTGGTGTCATATTTAGGGATTTCATCATTTCATGTGGATTTCTTCGCAGTTTTCGCATATCATCTTGCACATTCATCCAATTTTGTCATGGAATTCATATTAGCATATTTAGAGCATGATCCTTAGAAAACATTCATTTAGCCTCTAGCAAGTGAATTAGACTAGAAAGATCGAGTTTCTTGGGCGTATGGGGGTGCCTAACACCTTCTCCGTGCGTAATAGGAATACTTACCCATTTTCTGGTTAGCAGACACCCGACCTTCACATTTGCATCACATGCATCCCATTCTTTGTGGTTTTCCTTGTCTTTCCATTAAAAGACTAGGTGGCGACTCCATTTCTTTTTTTGTTTCATCCTATCTTGCACCTTCGCCATCTTGGCATGGTTGTGATCTCCTCCCTCTGGCGTGACTCCGCGTCGGCCCCCTGGGTTGGCATGGTCACACATGGTCCAACAAATATGAAACCCAAAGTATCCCCATATGCTATAAACATGATCCAATTGTAGAATTTCCCTAGAGCAACCCCATATTCATGAAATGAAACGTAGCTACAAGAAGGGTTGAATGCTTACCTATTGTTGTGCTCTTGTTTTCTTCCACTAGTGGCCTGGAGATGACCTTGAATGGCTGAATAAAACAGAGATCTCCCTTCCTCCCAAATGACCTCCAAGTGATTCGAAAGAAGGGACTTTGTGGAAGGTATGGGTGAGGGGGGTTTTTTCCTACACTACGTGGGTGATTTCTTGCTCAAAGGTGGGAGTTTTTGGCTCTGGACAGAAGCTAGGTCATGGGTGTTTGTGCTTAGGTGAAAGGGTCCTCACCTTTCTCTTTTCCCAACCCCTCTCACCAATGGCTACTAAGGGCTTATATAGAGAGAGCTTTGGAAGTTCTAAAGACTCAAGAAACCAAAGGACCCCCTAAGACCAAGAGAACGATCGTTATGCTGATTATTGTGGAAAGTAATAGCAGATTATGGGTATCATGGTTGAAGTTTCGTTAGGCAAATGAACAGCCAGCGACATGAGAATTGAGCTGGTGCACCATCTAGGTGTGCTAGCTAGGTGCGCCAGTGAGGTGCGCCTGATATGTGCGCCACATTGGTGTGCCAGTTATGTGCTCTAGTCAGGTGTACTTGTTTAGTGCTTCAGTAAGATGTGCCATAGTAGTGTGCTACCCATATGTATCGAAAAAGTGTGCCATTCAGCTATGTCGGTTAAATGTGCTAAATAGGATGTTGGATTTACCTATGACTCTAGGTTGGTTTGATGCACTTGGAAGATTCTAGTTTTTTTGAAAAGGAAGATTTGAATTCATGGCCACTGGATCCATTAACAAGCTGCCTCAAAATCGAAGTGTCTATAGAGGTCAAGGGAACTGAGACTGATGCTTTGGATTGATGAGACACTCTACCTAAATCCTACAGGAGGGTGGTGTTTGCTGTTGGCGTTGAGTCACTTATTCAACGAATACACTGAAAGTCATGCCTCGTTGTCGAAATGCAAATGCGAGTGCTAACACAATGCTGGGATGCGAATGCTAATGCAATACTCATACTGATGCATGATGAAATCCACTGGGGATGTGAATGTTGTGCATAATGTGATGCTTATGTTAGTGCTAATGCTAGTGCTGATGTTGAGATGTAGGTGTGATGTGCACTAGACTCCACTGGGGGCACACGTGGCTCTGTGCGATTATTATGTTGATGTCACTACAGCGTGCGCAATGCTGATGTTGATTATGCGATGGGGATGCTGATGTCATTGCTGGTGTGCTATGCTAATTATGGGATGCTAGGCATGCAATGTTGATGTAGTGATGCTCAATACTGATGATGTGATGCAAAGTCAGACATCGGTAAAGTAGACGTTTGCTTGATACAGACATTGGTATAAGCCCAATGTAGACGTTGTGATGCAAATACAAACATTGATGCTGGTGATGCGATGCAATGTGATGCTGGTGATGCGATGCAATGCAATGTTGTGGCGTGATGCGAGGTGATACACTGCAATGTTATGTAATGCAATGGGATGTGATGTGATGTAATGCAATGCAATTTAATATAGTGATGTGATATGATACAATGTGATGATGCAATGCGGAGTAATGCAATGTGATACAATGAGGCGTGATGGTATGATGTGGAGTGCCAGGTGACAAGTTGATGGCTAATCAACCCAAAAAAAAAGGGGCATGACGAGCTATCAAACTCACACAAAGAGGGGCACAAAACAAGACTAGCAGGCCCACCATTCGACGAAAGGGGCATGATAAGTTGACAGACTCATCGTTTGGATAGTTAGAGTTATCAGCCTAAGAAAGGCGCATGGCAACTCAAACAAGCTTGCCAACCAAGATGTCAGATAGCTTAACATGTGTCATCTGAGTATTTAGGATTACCACCCCTAGAAGAAGAGGGGCATGGCAAGTAACCAAACCTGTCCACTCAGAGCAATGACCTCGTCTGCTTGGAAGTCACAAGGAGGGAGGCTAATTGAACTTCGTTCTACCTGGAGCAAAGTCACATAGGAGAAGGGCCAATCTAGACTTCGTTCACTCAGAGTGAAGACTTAGAAGCTAGACTTCATCTATTTAGAGCAAAGTTGTCAGGATGCTAACTGAGCTTCGTCCATTCGGAGCGAAGACACAAAAGCCAAATTTCGTATGCTAAGAGAAAAGTTGGGAAGGAGAGGGGCTAACTTGTCACGTCCCTCATTTTCTACAATAATTTAAAACAATTTAAATTACGGGAAAATTAAAGTCAAACAATAAATATCTAACTATCAGGAACCTGTATGTGCAGCTAGGAGACTCCAGATTATATGCACTACGCTAACCCCATGCATGCCTGCACCTGCAAACCAAAAACACAAGGGAAAACGTAAGAGTGACAAAAGTCACCCAGTACACACCCCATGGAAAACCACGGAAAACAAAAACTATAATTAATTTTCCTTTTAAATTCATTTCGTAAACTATTTTCTCAAAATCTCGCAAAACAGGCCCACTCCGGCCAAAACTACAATTGGAGCTCTACTAGCCCAAAACCACAAGCAAAGGCCCTCAATGGCGAAAACCACACACAGTGAGTCGGGATGTCCTGCGCTAGGTAACCAAACTCTGGCCACAAGCAGTCTACCAAAGAGCAACTAACAGCGTCTGCACTGCCACGACGTGCCACCCTGTGCAGGAGCCACGTCGTCCCACGATTCTCCCACCTGAAGAACCCTCACAAAGCCAACCCCTCCCTGGGAAGGTTGTTGTTGTGCCGAGGGGTGAAGAGAAAACACTAATGGCAATCCACCAGCACACCTGTCAAAGGGTTCCTCCAACAGAGAACCTCACATGCAACCCTAACCTGGAGAGAAGAGGGAGGAGTTCTCTCTATTCCA
>JAMKQA010022807.1:0-19233 GCA_024699735.1 Posidonia australis
GTTGTAGGATCTGAGTTTTCTGAGGACAAGTTTGTGGCAAAAACAAAAATGGAGGCTATTGTGTCTAAGGATCAGGTATCTCTCAAAAGTAACTTCTTTGTATGAATTGAAATAAAGTCAGTTGTTGAGTAAGCTAATTGTCTTTCAAATCCTGGAAGATAGCAAAACACATATTGTCTACTTTGGAAATAATCAGATTATTGTCTCACACCTATAATCCAATAATCCAACTCCATCTTACTTTTCTTTCCATCTTCTTTAAAATATTTATTTATTTTTATTCCAGCTGTCCACTCTATATTGGACAGTTAGTGTTCAACTACCAGTTGAATATATAACCCATAGCTACTCTTCAAATTGCTCATTTGCTGTGCTCACTGGCCATTTGTCAGATTGACAGACTTCCATTTTTATGGTAAAAGGTAAACTGATAAGGTTGTTTATGTAATAAACATGGGGAGAGGATGATCTCACACCACCATGCTTATATAAAAGAACTACCACTCACAAAGCACCTTTTACGTCAGCATTATCTCGGGGAAAACTCTGGTGCTTTCTTTTCAATGACAAGCGATACTATTAAGCTGTGTAAAGTATGTCTATGTACCACATGAAGCTAATAATGCTTCTTCCATGCTATCTTTGAATTCTTCAGGGAGATGCTTCAAACTTAGCTGATCTACATATTTTTTAAAGTTTTATTTTGATGTTGAAACCCTAGAGAGTAAGGTTTGAAACTCTTTCAGGTTGAAGCTGTAATAGAGAAGATAATTGACGAAGCAAGAACAGGAGAAATTGGCGATGGAAAGATTTTCTGTATGAGTTTCCTTTCATTTAAGATGTTGGCACTGCATTTTTATTTGGTCAAGCTTTTTTAATTTACTTACCAAAACCTTTGCAGATGGCAGATACAATTTAAACAATTACCTAATAACATATAGTTTATCTATTGCCTTTAATTAACTTCCGATATGATTTATTCCTAAGTATGCTTTTTAGGAGGTTATTCATAAATGTAACTCATGTAGTGTCTTCTTACCCAAAAAAAAAAAAAACTCATGTACTGTCACTTTCCTTGTTGGTTCGGTTTACCTTGTCTGTTCTTTTCGAATGCAAGATGTATCCTGATGGGTGTTATGAGATGGGATGGGACTTCATTTATTTTATTACTTTCTTGAAACATTTCAAGAGTGAAGTCTATTTTAATGCAGGAAGTATTCTAACAAGTCTGCATTGCTTTTGCAGTAACACCTGTTTCAGATTTAATCAGAATTCGCACAGGTGAGGCGACTGTTACCTGTTTTTTTTCTTGCAAAGTTCAGATGACATAATATTTCTGGTTTCATGTTTTGTAACTAAGGTTAGTCTACACTGATTATGCTTTTGTTTGATTCATTTGCTTCATAGATCACAGATATTTGGAGATTTTGCCATCTATTGACAGAATTGTGCACATTAATTGATGAAACATGAAAAAATGTTTATAAACAAGAACAGGACTAATTTATAATTTTTCTCAGATTGTGTTATGAATTTGTATTTCCATATGTAAATTTCATTTGTATTTACAAATCTAAGCTCACTAGCAGATTTGAAAGATTCCATAAGAATAATGTCTCAAATATTGATAGTTGACTTGTATTTCACTTGTTTTACGACTTACCATCTGTGATAAATCAATGCAAGGGGTGACTCGTTATTTTGATGAATCATTTCTTCAGACAGAAAAATATTCTGTAAACACTTACTTGAAATCTCACTTATCAATGTCCATCTGAAAGAATCACCCACGATTCTTTTCGAGAAATTAGCTGTGATATACTTGATCCATGCATAATATCATGCAAGTCATCAATGAGTTTCTAAAGGTCATGCCTGATCATAGATTTTCTATGGATTTCTATAGACTGATTTTGTAGAATGAAAAGAAAAAAGATATAGGTATCAGCATTTGCATTGATTTGTAGAGAAAAAGAAAAGACAAGACATTTCTTGTCCTTGCATCTCTAATATAGTGCCATATATGCATTGGCAAACCACAATATCTAATATCAAACTTGACGTTATTCCTTCTTTGCCTTTATTTTCCAAAGCTAAGAAAATTTCTCCTAAGATAGGTTAAGACATCTACTAATTTATAGACTCAAATTATCCTTTTTCAAATTGTTTCAACCATTACTTGTTGGGCTACTTTTCCTGTTTTTCCGTGCTGCTGACTTTGTTTTCTTTGGATTTTTGGAGTTTTTCTGCTTGAGAGGGGCATCTTTTTGTCTGGTTTTCCTTGAGATTTATTATTACAAATTATAATTCTTCTTTTCCAACCGTGCATTTTTTTTTTCCGGTTTCAATCATGAAACTTGACGTTGAAGCATAGAAAGTCGACACTACGCAGGTAGCTGATTGTATTAACAGACAATAAAAACCTTGTCTGCATGCATAAGGTTGTTATATTGAAGTGCTTTTTTCTTTAGTCATGTTCCCTTCAAGTTTGAGAGTGCATATAAATTTTTTCAGGTGAACGAGGTGAGAAGGCTGAGAGGATGACTGGTGGACGTGCAGATATGATTTCTGCGATATCATCTGATTGATCATGCTTGTTGGATGTAAGAATAATCCCACCATACACCTTTTTTATTTGACTGATGTCCACCATTTTGAAATCTCGTTTGACATTTCGTGGCTACTGCCATTTTGTTTTAGTGGATCAGGTGTTCAGGGAAGAGCAGCAAATAAAAATTGAATTCCTCTTCATGTTTGTTGTTCCAATGTGATGGGACTGAACTCGAGAATGTGTAGCAAGCAAGTCATATCAGTCCTGTAGGTGAAGCAAATGCTAGTGCTAAGTGTTTATCATTGAACAAATGACAGTCCTCTAAGAATGTGTAGAAACAAAATGACAGTCCTCTAAGAATGTTTGAAATCACCTGAATCTATTTTTCTTATATTAAGTTTTTTTTCCGGTTGTTCGTGGGATTTGAACTTCTAACCAATCATACAACCGAATCAATTGCCCAAATGATTGCTGACACTTCCTTTCAATTTAAATGATTCTTATTTGCAGGTTTCCTAAAGGGATACCATCTCTCAATAAAATATAAGGAAACATAAGAAAAGACTAAATTCTAGTTGAATTCCTTGTAATTTAGGAAACTGAATCTAAGAGTTTGATTTAGTGCATTTGGATTTCATCTTGGGAACTGAAAATTCTTGTGTTTTGTTTGCCAGGTACGGTTTTTTTTTTGGGTGTAAATTAAACAAAATCTTATGAGGGCCTATGGTGTGCCCAATTTGCGACACAAGAATAAAGACATTGTGGGAGTTGCCGAGTTGGTATTTCCGGAGGGAAAACCAACTTCGTCCAAATCCTTCATTTTGATGATTAAAGTTGTTTAAACCGACTGATGTAGCCGAAAGTAGATCTAATTTTGGTACAATCATGTTAGAACTCTTCTTCATGTTGGATAAGAGGTGTTCTCCCATACCATGAAGGAAGATAGTCATTTATTATATAACAATGAGCTTGTTTCAAGTAGTTATATCTAGAATATTCTATGTTACTTTAGAAAGTATCCTATAACAAAATATGTACAATATATGATTTATTAATACATCCTCTAAAGTTGTATGGTCTTGGTTAGAGTAAACAACTTGTTACGTATACGAAGAAAGCTTGTTCGAGGTAGAGTTTTGGTAAAAATATCTCTTTGGAGGAAGGAAACGAATATGAAGCTTATGTCGTGCAACCAATTCTTGAACAAAATGATGATCAACTTCTACGTGTTTGTTTGAACATGAAACATGGGATTGGCAGAAAGAAAAGTGACACCAAGATTATCACGCTATAGAGTAGGGGAAGCATAGTTTGGCACGTGAAGTTCATGCAACAAGGTTTGTAACCACACAACCTCGGTAGTGCCATCATCCAAGGCGCGATATTTCGACTTAGTGGAGGAGCGAGCCGCAATCTGTTATTTACGTGAGGCCCATGACACAAGATTAGCACCACAATATATAGCGAAGCCACCGGAGGAATGGCGATCGTTGGGACATCCAGTCTAGTCGACATCTGTGAAGACATTCAGGATGGTGTTTGGAGAACGTCGTAGTGAAAGGCCCAGTGAGTGAGTGTGCTTGAGACAACGAAGGATACATTTCACGACCATCCAATGATCTTATGTAGGCTTGCTCATAAACTGACAAACTTTATTAACAAAGAAGAATCAGATAAATCCGACTTGATGAGAGTGATAAACTGGAGAGCTTCAACAACATGTTTGTAGAGACTAAATAGAAGAATCAGAAAGAGGAGTGTCTTCTTTGGATAACTTGGTTGATGTAGCCATCAGTGTATGGACAAGTTTGGAACCCAACATGTGCATACGTGCAAGAAGGCCTAGTATGTATTTCCTTTGAGAAAGTAGCATGCCAGAATTAGTTGGAAGTAGCTCGATACCTAAGAAGTGGTGAAAGGGACTGAGATCCTTGACAGTAAAGGTTCGGCCAAGTTACCAGAGAAATGAAGAGATGTCACCAAGCGAGTTTTCAATGAGTATGATATTGTCCACATAGACGAGTAGATACAGAAGACACTGACCATGAGCATAAACAAAGGTAGAGGTGTCAGTTGCAGAGGATTTGAACCCATAGTTCAACAAGAATGAGGAAAGCTTGTGAAACCAAGCTCTCGATGATTGTTTTAACCCATATAGAGACTTGCGGAGCTTGCAAACATGTGACGACCGTGTACAATCTTTGAAGCCAGTGGGTTAAAGCATATAGACATCCTCTTGAAGATCGCTATGAAGGAATACATTAGAGACATCTAGTTGCAAGAGAGGCCATCCACGAGAGACCACCAGAGCAAGAACTAGACTAATAGTGGTTGGCTTGACAACCAAACTGAATGTGTCAAAATGATCCACACTAGGCTGCTAGTTATATCCCTTGGCCACTAAGCAGACATTATATCACTGAATGGATCCATTAGAGTTAAGCTTCAGACGGTAAACTCATTTGCAACCCAAAACATTCATTGAGGTGGTACACGGAACTAGAGTCCGAGTGTAATTCTGATGTAAGGCACACATCTCATCCTTCGTGGCTGCAATGCAATGGCATGATTGCGATGCTTTAGTGTCACTTTGAGACTCATCGATAGTAATGCTAGCCAGGGAGGTCTCTAGAAGTGCCTGTCGGGTGGCTACTAGTTTAGAGAATCCCGCAAGATGACGATAGTCCACTAGTTGATGTGGATGAAGTGCCATTGGATGAGTCGCCAGTGAAGAATGTTGGGTGTCAGCTAAAGTAGAGGTGGAAGACGATAAACAGAAGATAGCAGGAGGGGTGCATGTGTTGGGCTGTGGTGGACTGGGCTTGGGGTCAATTGAAGAAATAAATGGTGAAGAAAGAGGAAATGAGATGGAAGAATGAGAAGATGAATCATGGTGTGAAATGGACTGTGATGGGCGATATTGGGTTGAGCTGCAAAAGGAAAGTAATATTCAACAAATGATAGATGTCTAGCAATATAAACTCGTCCAGTTTTTATATCAAGACACCTATAACCATGAAAATTGGTTGGATCACCAAGAAAGACACATCGTATGAATTGATAAGAAAATTTATGTACATTATATACTCTAGTGAGAGGATAAACTAAGCATCCAAAAACTTCAAGAAAATTATAATCAGGATTAGTGCGACGAAGAATGAAGAAGGGAGAGTGATTTTCAATAATAGGAGAAGGAAGACAATTTATAAGATAAACAGTAGTTTCAAAGGCAAAATGCCAAAATCAATGAAGGAGAGAAGTATGAGCAAGAAGAGCAAGACCAGTATCAACAATGTGTCTAATTTTATGTTCAGCAGAACCATTTTGTTGATGTGTGTGAGGACAAGAATATTGATGAAAAATGCCACATGATTTAAAGTAATGATCAAGTTTATGAAATTCACTACCATTATTGGATTGAAAACACTTAATTTTGGTGGAAAATTGACATTCTACATAAGCTTGGAAGGTTTAAAAAATAGAGAATACATCTGATTTTTTGATTAAAGGATAAATCCATACATTTTAGAGTAGTCATCAAGAAAGAACACAAAGTGTCTATGACCATCAGATGATAAAGTGAGTAATGAACCCTAAACATCACTATAGATTAGGTTCAATGGGCCAGAACTTCTGGATCATATTGAAGAAAGGTGATGACGAGTTGATTTTTCTAAAGAGTATGCTTGACAGTGGTGCATGACAGAAGAACGAACAGGTAGCTCATGGCGACAGATCAGTGAACAGACAATGGTGGGATCAGGATGTCCTAGTTGTGAGTGCCAGCGATTTAATGAAACTTTATTGCTGAGAAGAGCATGTTTCAAGGAAAAGGAGATGGGATTCAGATGATAAAGGCCGTCCTGATAGCTACCGGTGAGCAGCACTTGGCCGGTCCTTCAATCCTTAATAGTTAGATAGAAAGGATGAAATTCAAAAAAATAATCATTATCAAGGCTAAATCTATGAACAAAGAGAAGTTGTTTAGAGATACGAGGAACACATAAGAGCTCGAATAAAAGAAAATGGCAAAAGGAGTGGAAAGAGTGGCAGAGCTAATATAAGTAATAGGGAGGGTGGTGCCATTCACCACTGCCACTTGATCGTTGCTGTGATACTCATTGGCCAAAGCTAGATTTTGAAGGTCAGAAGTGAGGTAACGAGTTGCACTGGAATCCGCATACCAGTCAGTGGATGAACAAGTCGACGGTGGATAAGAAGATGGCGGCAGAGTAGCTGGATGAAAGGAATGAGCACTAGGTGCTTGAGGAAACGCTGCATACGCTTGTGGAGGAGTGGAACCCTGATGACGGAATCGACACTTGTATGGACTATGGCAGTGAACACCACACACAGGGTAGGGATCCCGACGTTCGCCTGATTGTCAACCACGTCCACGACCAGAATTATGGCCTTGACCACGAGGACTAGAAACAAAATTAACTAGATTTACTACAGAAGCCGTGGATAGTGGTGGTGTGGTCGGAGTTGGTAGCAATGCTGATTGCTGAGAGAGTGGCTTGAGTGGTCTGTAAGCGTATCTCATGACCCAACAGGATGCTCATGAGCTTTGGGAAGCTCGCTGGAGTGGGTCGGGTGGATAAAGTAGTGATGATGTCGCTAAAATCCGATGGAAGATTATTGTATATGATAACATTAAAGTTGGCAATGGAAATAGTGTGACCAACCGTTCGAAGCTCTTAGGCGATGTAGTGAGCCTTACGAAGATAGGAGGCAACATCTATGTCATCCTTTTTCAGATTGTGAATTTGCATGGTGAGTTGAATAATATGGGTGTGAGATAGAGTGCCAATTGTCGTAGCAAGAGTCTGGCAAGCTTCATAGGATGTGTCGACACTAGTGATGGAGGAAAGAACCTCCTTCAACAAGGAATGCATTATCTAGGTAAGCAACAATTGATCTTTACAAACCCACTCTTGGTATAGAGGGTTAACTCGACTGGCACTAGTTGAGTTGGTCGTAGATGAAGCAACAACTTGAGAGAAAGTAACAAACGACTGGATCAAGGGAGGAGGACAGTTGTCCATTCCATCGATGAGATCGACCAGGCCAAGACTCCGAAGAAGAGGTATAAACTGCATCATCCACAGAAGATAATTCGTGGGAGTGAGTTTGACGCTGACGTAATGGTGAATGCTTGGGAGAGGAGGAAAAGGAAGAGAGGTCATGGAGGATGAGATGGAGTCTAAAGGGGAGGCACCAGAAAGAACCATGGTAGAAAACAACAAGTTAGGGAAGACGACGATAGTGGATAAAGAAAGAGAGAAAAGAAGGTGATGAGACTCTAATAATATGTTGGATAAGAGATGCTCTTTCACACCATAAAGGAGGAGGAGTCATTCATTATATAGTCATGAGTTTGTTACAAGTAACTATCTTTAAAACATTCTATGTTACTCTAAAAAGTATTCTAGAACAGGAATACGTATAATACATGATATATTAATACTTCAATCAATGTAATAACCTGTGTCCAAAGAAATTAAACTTGTCTAAACCAAACACAGGCATAGAAAGAAGAACTAACGGCAAAAATGAAAAGCACTAACGGCGAGCAGACGCCCGTTTCTCCCCACACCCACGCGCTATAAATGGAGATCAGAAGTTCAGAACCCCCCACTAGTTTCGGGTCTTAGCCGGTGGTGGACTTGTGGTGGAGGGCGCTTGTCTTTCTTCCTTTCCTCAGGAGGAGGATCTGCATTTCTCCCCTCTCCTCTCTGTCGGCTCCTCCTCGTCCTCCTCTCTCTCGTATGCCCTCGATCTTCTTCTCTTCGTTCTTCATTCGTTTTCTGGTATCTGGATCTCTTTTGTGCTTGGATCTGGTGGTTTCTGTGATTTGGTTCTCTGATTCCTTGACGCGATCTGCTTGGGAGTGGTGGAGTTTGCTCATTTTAGCATCGATCTTTGTTCTGTAGGCGTGTTTGTTCTTTCTAGATTTTTTTGTTTACGGATCTGATCTGGTGGGATTTGGTTTCGTTTCGATGTGCTGTGAAGTTTCTGCTCCCTTTTCTTATGGTAGAATATCGTGCATGCACAAAAGGTTGGGAGTAGAATTATTATAGCTCGATCTTTAGGATTGATGAGCTTTTTCGTTTGTTTGTGATTCCAGCATAAATGAATTCTTCGTGGTCCTGTTGCATCAATGATTTCGATCCATCTACGTTTTTTGTTCTCGGTGCTTGGTGATCGATATGTAAAAAGATCCCTGTAGGAGTCATAATGCTTAGAGATCTACATGTTTTCGCTTTCATGTTTTAATTCAAAATTTTCAGCTGAACTAGTTTATTAGATTTCACTTCTACTTTGGTATTGGCTATTGACCATACTAGGGGAAGCCCTTTAATCTTTTCTTTTGAATATGGCTTGGATATAAATGTATACCAAATTAAACTGAACGGATCCTTTATATATTTCCCTTTGTTCAGTTTTTTTCTCTTCTCATGGTCTACTTTGATACTATTTTGAAATATGCGTAATATCAAATATCTTTGGCACTACATACCACATGACCCCTATCTAGATCTGTATTTTCTTAAAGAAGTGAAATAAAATTAAGTGTTCCTGGTATTCTAGGATTTCTTTGTTAGTCTAGGGTACTGCCTAAGTGCGAACTGATTTTGATTCTTTCTATAATGAGCTGTGTATTTCTTCTAGGGGCCAAAATGGGGCTGTCATTCACCAAGCTTTTTAGTCGTTTATTTGCCAAGAAAGAGATGCGGATACTTATGGTGGGTCTTGATGCTGCTGGTAAGACCACAATTTTGTACAAGCTGAAGCTGGGAGAGATTGTCACCACAATTCCTACCATTGGTACGTATTGTCATATAATATGATGAAATATGTTGTGTTTTTATCTCAAGCTCTAGGTAAGTCATAAAATCATTGTTACAAATTGTTTATTGATATTTAACATAATGATGTTCATATGGTTCTCATTATCTACTATGTGTATTTAAGGTTATCTATGACAAGGTGTATGTATGTCTTTTTTTCCTTCTAAATTAATGGGTTATTTTTTCCAGTAAATTACTGATATTATATAATTTTCTTCTGCATGAACTACGTTAAACATCGTTTTTACCTTGTCCAGGCTTTAATGTTGAGACTGTTGAATATAAGAACATCAGCTTCACTGTGTGGGATGTTGGTGGTCAGGACAAGGTATGTTTATATGTACACTACTGTCTCAGAACAATTTCATCCAAAAAAAAACTAATTTACGTGTTTTTTTTGCCACTGGAACTTTGATCGTACATGAATGTGCATGAGTAGAAGTATAGAATCCAACTCAGCTATTAGTTGGATATCCTGATGCTTGTGGGTTGTTCTCTTTTTTCTCTATCCTACATGTGAAACTATGACTTGTGAAATAATGAGTGTGTTTAGGAAGATGGAGGTCACTTGATGTTCTACCTCATCATTTGGTTTGAACTATAATGATTCCAACACATGGGGTTTGATTACAATGGTAAAATAGGTTGTCTAGGTATTACTTATTTTATGTGTCTATATGTGAAACAAGAATAATGTATAAAAAGGATTAAAACATGTGCAAGATTAAAATGGTTTTAATTGATTCGAGAGAACTGTGCATATTGAACTAGGTTTTATTAATATTAGGCAATTGTGGATGCCCAAGATTATTTTATTATTATTTATAGTTACATATTAACCCCTCAAAACTGTGTATAATTCTTTAGAATTCGTCAAAAGCTACCTATAAGTATTCAAAACTCAAATTATCTAAACTAGGATACTTCACATGTTCTTCTCCTTTGTTAGAAGGAAACTTTATTTTGCTGGTTGAGAAAACAAACAATCTGACCAATAAAAGGAAGATGACTGAAAAATCATAACCAAGGAAGAAAACAAATAAAAGGAAAACAAGAAATGGAAAGCACAATTCGCACAAAAACACACCCACAATGCCCAATGTGGGAGAACTCATATAAAGAAAGCCCGGGCAAAAGTATCTGAGGTTAATGTGGTGTTTATTATTTGTTTGAATCTATTGTATGTCAGATCCGACCGTTGTGGAGGCATTACTTCCAGAATACCCAAGGCCTCATCTTTGTAGTTGACAGCAATGACCGAGACCGTGTGGTTGAAGCTAGAGATGAGCTTCACAGGATGCTGAATGAGGTACAAGTTTTGTTCTTGTTCTCTTATCATGCATATCTTTTCCCTGATCAAAAGCTTAAAAGACTAAACCCTAGAAAATCATAAAAGCTTAATGTTATCTTTGCCACTTTTTTCAGGACGAATTGAGAGATGCAGTGCTGCTTGTCTTTGCAAACAAACAAGATCTTCCCAATGCCATGAATGCAGCTGAGATCACTGATAAGCTTGGTTTGCACTCCCTTCGGCAGCGCCACTGGTAAATACACCGTTTATATGAATCAGGCTCACTTGCATATTCCTTTTATCTCCTTGTAAAAATATGAGATTGACAACTGGAGCATTTGTTCCTCTCAGGTATATCCAAAGCACGTGTGCCACCTCTGGAGAAGGGCTGTACGAGGGTCTGGACTGGCTCTCGAACAATATCGCTAACAAGGCTTGATAAACAAAGTGAGCAAATCCCTTGCTATTGCATAGCATGAAACCAAAAACAAGACACTGGTGGATTGTTTTCTAGCAGATTTGGATCATTGCTGCTGTAGCGGACGTTTGAGTTATAGAGTAGAATATATTATTACCTTGTTTACGTTGAATTGGTAGCTCGAGTTGCATGTAATTTCTTTTGACTCTCCAGATCCTATCCGTTCCTGTGTTGAACCAGAATAACCTCGATGTTTTTATTCTTTCTCCTATATTGCCATGTATGGTTTACCATCATCTCGATGTATGCACGTCACTTACTGTGGCTAAAGCATGAACATAAATTTCAATTTATAAAAAGCGTACGAGGAATCATACGAATTGTTTTCTGATATGTGGCTGATGTGTCGAACAGTTTCCTGAAAAAGGAAAATTTTCATCTGTGGTGCATCCCTGGTTTCGCCAGTAGAAAACCAGTTATTTTGGTGGTGTTTCTGGCATCATTGAAGGATTTGCTAGGGTAGGAATGTAGGATGGCAATGTTTTACGTTTTGCTTTGTTCGCGAATTCTTGCTGCCGTGACATTGAGAATGCTGGAAGCATCCGAGGGAGCAGGGATTAGGGTTGGCTGCTGGAGTGGGCCTGTGGAGGAGACTAGCAGTAACACTTTCTTATTGGGTTGGGCTTATGCAAGGAGTTGGAGTTGGACCAGAAAGCCCATGTGTTAGGAGCACTGGCATGGCCTCTTCCCCCCTTCTCCTGCTAGGTCTTTTTCGACCAGGAGGACAACTATAAAATGGATCCAGAGAAAGCGAGATCGTATAGAATTTCCCAAACAAGGTACAATATGTTAACGTTGTGAGTTTGCCACAGAAGAAGACAAGTACAAAATTGTATTCCAATAATCCCTAATAAGAAAGTAAAAGGTAACGAAGTGGAATTGTGAATAACGGTGCATACATCTATCTTATTGAAGAACAAGATTAATACATGGTATAACATTTTTTTTATAAATAAATCAATATAAATCCAGATACCTCACACCTTAATTGTCATTACTTCTCTTTTGCATTATTACATTATTTATTAGTATTAGTATGATGTAACTTATTAAATGATTATAATCAACATGACACAAAAAAATAAAATAAATTATTATAATATGATTCCGATCCATACGTCTACGAGTATCTGTATTTTTGGATCTAGGCCCTATCCATGAAACAGACAGGCTTGTTGGATCTAAGTCACGAGTTCATAAGTCTTATTTTTTAAACCCAGAATTTAACATCATGAGTTCAGATTTGATTCATTGACATACCTATACATGTGAATATACCCCTACACCTACATATATATCTATCTACAGTGCAAAAGAAGGGAAAAAAAAGAGGACGGGAGAACACCTTCCACTCTCTGGCAAGAGCACACCATCCACTTCCAACACCTCTGAACTGGTAATGAAATTAATTTTTTCTACTCTCTGAAAGTCTAGTAGTGTCAAATTCAATCCCAAAGTTTGCAATTCACTAGGAAATTTTTTTCTGGTTGATCTTTAATTTTTGAAAAAAATTCTAGATGGAGATTTCAAAAAAAAAGAATTTCTAGATGGAAGAACCGTTTTTTCCGGGAAAGCAATTTTTTAGCAAAAAAAAAAGAAAAAGAAAAAGTAAACGCGGGACCCTAGTCTATATTCAATTGTTGTCCAAGTCAACTCCGAGATTCTCCCTCCTCTGTTCCTGGAAGGAGATAAGTTCAGAACTTCCCGTTTCCCATTGTATGCCATGACCTCCTGAATTCCCACGGTCACGGCCTCTAAAGCTTTCGCGTCCACCTCTACGGTCAAGGTTCGAAACTTTTCCCCCTCTCCTTGCAAACGAAGAAGATTCGGCACCTCTACCACCACGCGCTCCTCCTCTACCTCTCCCACCTGGAAACTCCTCATCGTCACCGTCATTGTCAACCAAAAACCTCGTCGGACCCCTACCTTTCTTCCCATCGGAAAACAAATCGAGCCCACCACCTCTATCCACACCCTCGCTCCCGATATCCAACCCTTCCCTGAGAAAGTCCGTCACCGACCCAGTCACTGAGCTCCGCCTCGTCGTCAATGAAGCTCCTCCCCTGCCCTCCGGCACCCAACCCTCTACCAGACCTCATTGGGCGCCGGAATTGGGAAGGGGAAGAGGGGAGGTTTTGACTTGTGGGTTTGTAATTTGTATGGGTTGTGGGGAAGGGAAGGGTTTTAGTCTTTCAGATGCTCTGTAGATATGTATGCATGCATGCATACATACATACATATATATTATAAGATATTTTTTTGTTAAAAGTTGAGATAGATTAATATTGGCGAAAAACCAGAAGAGAAGTACAATGTTCCAAAAATATTACAACTTAGAGACTCTACAGCCATTGAAAATAGCATGAAGCTGTAAATGTATATATTATAAGAAATTAAAATAAGTTTTTATTCTGAAATACAAAAGGAAAGTGTTACATTTACATAACAAATTGAAGTATTACAGTGTAGGAAGTAAATTCAAAGGGGTATTAAAACACATAACATAAATTTCAAAAAAAAAAAAGGAAAAATTTTATAAGGTATATATGGGAAGAGCTAAAAAATAAAATAAACTAAAAAGGAGAAATAAAGGAAAAGGGATTCTATTTTCTCATTACTTTTAACCTATACCTTGCTTTCCTTTCTTCTAAACAAATAGTATATGGTAGATAATTAACTTTGTGAAGTCAAAATGGAAAAAAAATTTAAATTTAAGAAGGCCACATGAATTGAAAACCAAAAAGTTTGTTATTCATTGCAATAAACTAGAGGATTATATAGTTACAAATAAAATAGATAGACTTTAAAATTAAATACATCTCTATAAAGAGATTGAAATTAAAATGATTGTTGGAATAAGTGAACACCACATAATAGAATTAAAGAATAGAGTAAATTCAAAAAAAGAAGGAAAAAAAATAGAATTAAATTTATGATTAGCAAAAAAAAAAAGTAGTTCGGGACTTTTACTTCATGGTTCTCACCAGATGACGTTTTCTTGGTGAACTTTTCAGTCCATCTAGGGTTCAATCTGATGTCGTCGATCACTTGTTGCAGCATAATTCTCTTTCTCTTTACTTCTTGTTTTTATTTTTGTTATTGTTGTTTGGGTTGTTGATTGAGGATGACATTTTCATGCAAGGTGTTTCTTGGATTCTTGATGGCATATTTGGTGCAGGGTTTCACGTAGTACGTCTCATAAGTTATACCAACATGGTACCTCTTAAAAGATCTAGAAGCATCACGAAACGGGTAAGACGTACTTAATTTATTGTTGGTTGCTGTTTGCAGCTTCGTTTAAATGTCTAACACGTGAGTTTGTTGCTACTCGGACAAGGTTAATTTGTTAATGGCTTGTTTCAGGTCATCCAATGATGATGCCGAATGGTTCCTTCATTGGAGTGTTGGAAAAGAAGTGCTGGGCGATACATTCGGCCTTTTGCAGGGTGGAATAGAATTCCAACCCAATGCTCCTATGCAATAATCACAGAAAGGTGACAATGGTTCATTGTCGTTAAGAGAACTTTAAACTCGTCACAGGTCTCAGGTTCAAATCCTAAGACATTCACTTCCGATCGTAGGAACATTCTTCAATATGAATTGGTTCATCTCTTTCCGTTTCAGAGAAAGATAATGCTAATAAAACGACTTTGGAGAGGGATAGCTTCATATAAATCATTGATTCGCAATAATGTTTGAACTTCCAATCATCACATGCAACCGTCTTCCATATATGTTCTGTCGGAACTTTCTCTCTCCATATTCGTTATTCATTGCAATAAACTAGAGGATTATAAATTTTCACTTATATTTAATACATGTGTTATTTATGTACTTATTAGATACTTACTTGTGTCTTGTAATTAATTATTTAGGCATTTATTTTATTTTTTTTATAATATTTAATATTATATAAGATTAAACAAGTTAAATTGACCTGTCTAACTCGTTCGGTATAATAAACGAGTCATGGTGGGTCAACCCATTTAAACTTGAATTGAATACATGTTGAACTTCCAATCTGTTAATTAACAGGCTGAATTTAGTTTAACTGTAAATGAATAGGGTTGGAAAAAGGTTGACCTGAACTCGTTTCATCAAAATCCATTTTGCCATCCCTAAAAAGAATGTTAGTCATGTGAACAATAAAAAGACATACACTTAGAATAAGAAAACATTTTCTGTTGTACATAATATAATAGGAGATAAGTTTCTCACTGTGTAAAATAAAAAAAGACCTTAATTTTGTATCCACAGTAATAATTCCGCTGCCCCATTCATGTGCAATCATGGGAGTTTCTCACTGTCACGCTCGTACTGGTTTCTCTATGGAGCCAACCGACAGGTTTCGGATATGTCTGTTACATGATCCGAATCGAGTAGATTCCAAATTAATTTAGATTAGTGCAAAACAAGCAGATTCCAAAATTTGATCGATGAGGGATCTCTTACATGAACCAGAGCAGATTCCAAAATAATTTAGATTAGTGCAAAAAAAGCAAATTCCAAATTTTGATTGATAACGGATCTCTTACATGATCACTTGTCAAAAAAAAATAAAAATAAATTAGTAACATAATTAATTATTAAAATTAAAGATGAGCAGAATAATTACTACTTTTTAACTTGGTGAGGACCATCTCTCTAGCGTATAAGATTCAACTATATACTTATTCAAAGTGTCACGTCATGCAGTACAAGTATCAGTTGCATCCAATCATAAATAAACAAAACTAATTAATAATAATAAAAGAAAATTTTATTTAATCAACTACTTAGAACCTGGTTAGTGACCCTAATCTACGTGCATTAAAATTGAACTGCATCTTTAATCAGTACCTAAGAACAAAACATTAAACAAAAATACGTGAATGACCTCAAATCACCTAATATGCGTTTACCAAGAAAACGATGGAAAACCACGAAAAACAACAAATTTTGGTTCTTAAAACCCAAACAATAACTAAAAAATCTATTCTCAAAATTCTTTGAGCAGTTTCTTTCAAATAATGCTTTTCTCAAACTTATTCTTTTTCTAAAATCTTATGCAACTTAGAAATCATTTTTATGTATTCTGAAGAAACACATCCATAACTAGATTCTAGCTCAAACATATGGCTAAGTTAAACTCAAATCACAATTCAAATATGGCTGGAAATTAGCCTAAATCACAAATCTTATCTTAGTTAGAATCTGGCTAAAACCATAAGTCAAATATCGAATCGATTCTAACTTAAAACCAAACACATAGCTCAAGTCAAAACCAATAGTACCACTTTGACCAAAGGTGACCCAACTACAAGCAGTCACGAGGTAACAACTGATCTTACGACACTGCCGTGGTAAATGTCTACGTATTGGGGGTACAACCACCTCAGTCAACAAGTCTCATTTTTATCACATTTATTTTCTTATAAGTACAGGGATGCATTCTCTAACGTCCCAAGTGGTATCTGGACACCCGAGACTTCATTCCGAGGCCCAGCCAACATCGACTCATAGGGTTACCCGATTTCTCAAGTGCCAACATTTCCAGAAGCCATTGATGAGCCTTCCGATGCATTGGAACCATCATTTTACATTAGTGAACCAATACATGTAGTGGCTATTTTGATGTTAATTTTAATTTGAATTTAATCTCTATATGTTTTCTCTTCATGTCCTCAAGGATTTGTTATTTTTGAAATATTGATTAGCATAATTAAAACACATTAAAAGGAAAACCAACAACATTGTGTATTTCGTTGTTTTAAATGTTTATTGTGTATAATAAGTTGGTAAAAGATATGAACAAAGTAGTAATGAATTTAATTTGTTCTATTTTCAAGTAATTTTTCAAGTAATGATGACTTACTTGGTTAGTTATTTGGCGAGAGGATATTGTTAGAAATTTTATAGGAGAAAATACTTGTTTAACATAATAAAGAATTTTAGAGAAAATTTTGAAATAACAAAATGATGGTAGTCGAAGAATGTAGACTAAAAATATAAAATTTGATGGTGGAAGGTTCTAATAAGACAAAATGACAGAGAAGGGAAGAGTGAATAAGAAAATTCTAAAATTATCATCATAGAGTTGGTGAGTCTTCTATTTTCTTTTTAATTCTTATAGTTGTAACTTAATGTGTAGAGCAAAAGAGGAAGTAAATTGTAATTTATTACCATGAACTTTCATCATTTCTAATCTTACTACTTTAAACATTTTATTTTAATAAAATAATCCTTCAACTTATGTCATTTTACAATTTGAATTTTTGCTCAATGACATTCAGAAAAAGTACGTTTAGAACAATCATATGTCTCACATGATATTGATTTTTTACATTTTTATTCTAATAAGGCTACTTTGTATATTACAATGTAATAAATATAACTTTTCAACTTATGTTATTGTACATTTGACCTTTTGCTTATCAACATTCAAAACAATTGATTATGTGACTCACATAATATTGGTTTCTTGTAGTTTTTATAGAATTTATGATGTGTCACTTAGGTTATGTCTTCTTATTCCTATATTCTTCAACTTAGACTCTTAGAACACCATTAACTTGCTATAACTTTTGACATCACTATCAGCACCATTGTACAAAGTAAAGTTATTATGGAATAATAATATTAGCCTAATTTTTTTTATTAAGAGAGAGCTTACACTCTAGAAAAGAACATATATTTTTAAGAACAAAATATGAAATTTCCACAAGGGATGTACATGAGTCTGGGTTATCCTAAAAATTGAACCAACCCAACATGTGTGGGTTGAGTTGGTTTTTTTGTATCATGGATTGAGTATGGGTTAAAAAATTTCTAGTATAAACTTTCTAGATTGGGTATGGATTTTAGAAATAGGTTACACGATTCGAAACTTGAAGGTATATATATAATTGATTATTTATATTTATACATACATTTTTTATATATAATTATTTATTTAGAAATTTGTAATCTCCTCTCTCTAAACTCCATCTCTTATTCTCTTCACACTATCTTTCTCCACCCATCCATCGCCTGCCTCATCTTGGCATCATCTAATGTTTTCTTACTGGATCTTCTGATCTTGTCTTCTCCTCTCCTTATTATATCTTGGCATCTTCTCTCCCCATCATTCTAACAAAGCAAAATAATTCTTGTGATTCATGAAGCAAAAACAAAAGAATCAGATTATTCACCATAAATTATCTATAAACTTCAAAGTGATAATTTATATTATTCAAAGAATGCTAGTAAATCATGTTTGTGTTGTATATTTTTATACAATATGCTAGAAATGTAATATTTAGTTCTAAATAAGTACATATAAACCCGAGAACTAACTTGACTCAATCCAAAGTTTGTGAATCAGGTTGGATCTAGACTGAGGTTGGGTTGGGTTGTGGGTTTATCCTTAACTTGACCCAACCTAACCCATGTACATCCCTAATTTCCACATTGCTTCAAGATTCAAATGAGAACTATCTCAATCACTTTCTATTATAATTGACACATATATGCATCTTTTAACATTTAAAATGCATGATCAAGAAAATCATGTATGAACACAAAACAAATAAAGTAAATAGTTAGTTCACATCAAAAAAATAAAATAAATAATTACTATGTCAAATAACTCACTTGTGTATATGTAGACATGGAATTCGGGCCGGGCCGACGCGGCCCATGGAACAGGCGGCCCGTCCGGGTCGGCTGCAACAACCCATGGGCCCAGCACGGCCCATGGCGATCCATCGGGCCTAAAAAACATAATTAAACAATATATTAAAAAAAATATATTAATATTTTTTTTTGAAATACAAAAAAAAAATTACATTTGTACATAAAAAATACAAAAGATATTTACATCATTTGTTTTACATTTTTTTTCAATTTTTACATAAAGAATTATTCTTTTGGAGAGTCTGTTCTGCCTGTTGAAGTTGATGTCGCATCATCGTCTTCTTCTGATTCAGACTTTAAGCTCAAATCTTGAAAACGATCAACCGCATCGTACCAATCTTTTAAGCAGACAGAGGCTTTTATAGACTTCTCCGATAATCTACATCTTTTATCATTTAATACTCTT
>JAMKQA010022808.1:0-10860 GCA_024699735.1 Posidonia australis
ATTAGGCTGGGCTCATGGAAAAGTAGATATCTTCCCTTAGGAGGCGCCTCACTTTATTGAACTCTATTCTTTCAGTTATTCCTACATATTACTTATCTATTTTACATCTTCCTATTAGGATTGAAAAATAAATTGTTAAAATTTGCAAACAACTTTTGTGGAATTCCAACTCCTCTGATCTCAAGAGATACCATTTTGTTAGATGGCAAAACATTTGTAAGAAAAAGCACCATGATGGACAAAGGATGATTAATATTCGAAAGTTCAATACTGCCCTTAAGTGCAAACTTCTTTAGAATCTATTTGCATGTTAGGAAAATATTAAATGGTGTCGCCTGGTTAGAAGCAAATACCTTAGAAATAATAATTTCGGTGCCATACTGAATGCTACCTCAAGCAATATATCCCTTCCATGGAAAAAACTAAAATCCTACTATGTGATTATCAACAACTTCAAGATCTTCTCAGTTCACAATGGTCAATCTATCGTGCTCTGGGAAAGTAGTTGAATTGTAACATATGAGCCTAATTATCTATTTTTACTGTAAACTATATAATTAATTGTAATATTTAAATATGGTTTACTAATAGATAGTTTGATATATTGTGGTTGTTGTGTGTATCTCTCTCTATAGTTGGATTTGTTGTTTCCCCTAGTTGTATGGCTTCTAGGGTTGTGCCCAAATGTGTGCGACCTAGATTTGACCTTGGTCAAGAAGGACATAGTGCCCCCATTCATGAGTCTTTCTTCCCCACCTTTCTGCTTCTTTCTTCCCTACTCACCTGTGCCTCAACAGGGGACTCGTGCTCATCCTATCCTCTCTGTCACCAAGATGGTGAGGCTGATGGTTGACGGGATTCTTAGAGGAGGAGGAGATATAGAGGAGGAAAGGAGAAGGTAGCAGAGGCATTGGCCTTAAGGTGCTTGAGGAGAGAGAGAGAGTTGGGCGCATGCCAGAGGTTGGAGCTTGTTAGAGGTGCACCGTGAGGAGAGGGAGAGCTCGCTAGTTAGAGGTGCACCGTGAGGAGAGGGAGAGCTCGCTAGTTAGAGGTGCACCGTGAGGAGAGGGAGAACTAGAGTCGCTTAGGCTCATCGGAAGAGGTACGCAACCCCCCTTCCATCTTCCTTGTTCCATGTTTAGGCTTGAAGGCATATACATGAAAATGGCTTAAATCATGATAAATCATGTTAAAATCATGAAAAAATTGTGAATGTGTTGCGGATTTAATGATTCGCTTGTGTATGAGAAGATCATGCCAGTTTGTGGTGTTTTCTGTGATTTTTTGTAAGAAATTCGAATGCATGCCTAAATGGTTTTTTAATGAGCTTCATGCCTTCTTGATTTTATTGTAGATAGCATGTTTGATGGATTTGGATGATATTTGTCCCAAATGATAGCAAACTTAGAGCTCTACCATTGGTGATTTTAGTGTGATTTGTGGTTGATTGGAAATGGGTCCACCGAAGGCCCCAACTCTGGCGAATGTTTGGCTAGGGCTTAAGGAATGTTTTCTAGAAATAGGCATTTCGGTATGTCGATTTGGGTTCGATATACTGTTTTGCTGTTAGTATTAAACCAGAATCCTAATTTCGATCGATTGAAATGTGTTGGTCTTCCATTTCAAGGGATTTCGGTCGATCGAAATGTGTCGGTCTTCCATTTCAAGGGATTTCGGTCGATCGAAATGTTTCGATCGGTTAAAGTAGGGACTTTTGGACAACCGAATCCCAAGTTCTGATTGACCGTTCTAAGCACTTGATGTCTGGTTCAGTCTACCATTTTGGTTTGGTCGCCTAACCAGATCGTTGACCCTTATGCTTAAATGTGTTGTTAATGTTAATCTCATGGATTTAAATGATGGATTGACATGTGTTAGTAATTGTGACCATGCCAGCAGAGGGGACCACGCTCCTATGCGATCAGGACCGCATGGAGACCGGTAAGGCCACGGCTAATCCGGTGAATCCGTGGAAGGGAAGATGGCTCGAAAACACCGAAAAAATGATATGAAGGTAAAACATGGAGTCGCCACCTAGTCTATTTAAAACAGGAAGACGAGGAAAACCGTATCAGAAAATCAAGACTCGAAACCGAATGCAAAATGAGAGATGACTCAAACCAAATGGATACAACACATGAATCATTGTGAACCGGAGAAAGGGTAAGGACTCCTATTATGTACGGGGACGGTATTAGGCACCCCCGTACGTCCGACGAGTCGGTCTTTCTTGGAATTTTCTTTCGCATGTATGGTAATGTAGGCACTTAGATGCCAATTAGTGTGGTCATATGGATGATGCAAGAGAGATAAAACTATATGACTAAAGAAACATGACATGTTAAAAAAAACTAAGTGTTATCAAACCCAATGCGCAGAGCAATGCAAGGGGTATGAGTGTGGCTGGGTTAATGGCTAAGTTGTGCCAAATTTCATCCCTAGACGACACGCACATGAGCAACACACAACAAGTACGTGCACTCAGAACGTGCATCCTGGAGATGTCATAACTATTTACCATCGTGGCCTTATCCTAGGCACATAAGAACTACAATGTAATGACTATTAAGATGTAGGAGAGATATATTAGGCTAGGGCTCATGCATGGGCTAAGAATCGAGAAAAGTCACTTCATAAAGGAGCACTCAAGAAAAAAAACAAGGGATGTGAGCAAATCAGAGAGCAAAACCAAGATAATGGAAGCAAACATGCAGGGGTGACCTAAATAAAGAAGGTGTAGTCTTGGCTTGGTTGAGTCTGACTCCGTCTAGGCCCTGCTCGATACGCGCATGTCTGGCATGCTATCGGGACACACAAGAGGAACAAGGGCCAGACCTTCCTCCTTTATAGCCTCCTCCTCAAGAAGCAAGGCATCACCAGACTAAGGGGTTCATCCAGGAGCTTGAGGAGACTACCATGAAGGGATGTGATTGCATGGAAAACAACAGAAAGCCGTGAGTTCTCCTCCCTATCCCCATCAGCAACATCAGTGCCGATCCTCCTACGACGAGCCTCCACGGGAGGTTTCCGGCTTGGGGGAGTGACTCAGCGGCTAAGGGGAGTAAAAGGAGGAGGAGAGGTGCCGTCGGGACGAGCCAAGTCGAGTGTTCAGTGGCTAGAGCCTTACACCACCGTAGGCCAACCGTCGGGAGGGGAAATAATGGGATGCAACAAACAAGAAGCAAAAACACGAAGCAAAACAATGCGAAAGTAATGAAAAGACAACACTAAATAATCCTTTAGAGGTCTGGGGGAAGGGTGTTACCTGTGAGTAGCTAAAGTGAGTTGCCGACGTTGGTAGGGACAAGCTTTGGCGGGAGAGGTTGGATGGCTGCTAGGATGACTGGGAGGAGTCTGGAAGTAGTCAGGGGAGCTTAAGGGATGCTCGGGATGTTCGCTGGAGGTGGAAAAGAGGGGCTGGTCGGAGTCTAGATGTTGGGTCCAAATTCTCCAATGAAGCTCTCTCTAGGTTCCTCGACTTCCTTTGGCGAATGCTGGGTGATCTTTGTCTCAAGTGGCTCGAGGGGTTTTGGGTGATTGTTCCTGGCGTGGTAGATGGCTGATGGCGTGATGAGGCGGGGTGTCAGGCATGCCAGGGAGTGGCTCGTTGGCGTGCTGTAAAGGTCAGGCACGCCTAGGATGAATTGACACTTCGTATGCAACGCTGCTGGTATGAGGTACGAGGTTGTACGATGAAGGCGACTTGTCAGGTGGCGCCTGTCGTGCTGCCCTTTCCCTAACACGCGTAACCAGGCAACGCATGTCATAGAGCCAGAGCACACAAGCTGGGTTTTTAGGTGTTGGGCTTAGTAAATGAGTGGAGTTAAGGGTAATTTTGGAGGTTTTAGGTTGGTTTAGGCTTATGGGCTTGGTTAGGGAATTAGGATAGGACCGGGTCCGCCGTCCAGTCATGCTCTCTACCGAGTCCACCTGCCAACATTGGCCAGAAACCAGAGTGATTATAGTAATGTTGCCCATGTTGAAGGCGTGGAGGAATAAAGAATTTAATTAAATGAAATTGAATGATAGTTTTACGTGATTTTGGGCATGAAACCCATTAAGAGTTGAGATGCCTTAATGATGTTTTAAGCAGATATTAATGATAGTGAATCCATGTAAATGACATGAGGTAAATATGGAATTATTTCCAAGATTAACGAGGTTTTTATAAGAAAAACCCTAATATTTATGAAAGTGAATTGTGTGTTGTTCCGGATCCACATAGTGATAAAGTAATACTAGTAGGGGCTGTGGACCCTGATGAAACTGGTTAACCCAAGCATGGTTGTCAAGATTCTAGATCCACGAAGTTTGCATGGTTGCTAAGGTTTATGGGCGGTTGAAAGAGACCAAGTTACTCCCACTTAAGACTATGTTAATCGGACCCGAGAATGAGAGTATCGGGTGTCAGAACACTTTTGGGGCGCCAAAAAAGGGTTATCTCCATGCATGTTAAACAAATGAGATTGAGACCTGTTAATCGGGGTGATCGTCCTCCCACTTAGGGAAGGGTACCACGGTAGTGCAGGTTGGTGCCTTGCCTTTTGCTTGTGGCCTGGTCACCTCTGATCAAGGTGACACTAGTGATTTATGATTGATATATGTATTGTAAGTTTGGGCTAAAAATGGTTTGTGTTTGGCTTATAGATTGAGCCAGCTTCTAGCCAAGATGTGTTATAATTTTGAGCTAGTTGCCAGTCAAGTGTGGATTTACTATTTTGGGTCATGTGTGGCTTTAATGCTTTGGACTAGATCTGGTCGAGAATGTGGTTTCTCAAGATGCATAAAACATTTTAAAATGCATTGATTTATAAAAGAGAAATTATTTGAGAAAGACATGATCTTGGGAAAGGGATTTCCAAGAATTTATGGTTTTGGAATGACTTCCAAGTTTTTGTAAACCGGTTTTGAGTACTTGCCGAGGAATCTAGTTTTGGTTTTGTTTAGCTGAGATAAAGAGTTTTCTTGAAGTTTTTGGGGGTTTTTACAGTTTTTTTACGTGGTCGTGTACTGGATGACTTAGATGTCACTCATGCGTGTTTTGTTGTTTGTGCTTTTGGCTTTTCAAGTGGATAGCTATTGGAGCGCAATCTGGGTTCTGATGTTTGAGTTCCAGAGCCACTAGTTGTACGTCGTTCTTGGGTAGTTGTTTGACCATTTTCGGTTATTTTAATTATTTAATTATTGTAATTGGGTTGTAATGCTATTAAGTAGCGTACCTGGGTTCGAGGCATTACATGGATAAACCACACGCCCCTTAAATTTGTATTCCCAGACCTCTATTATCTTGTAACGAACAAAAAATAGTCTCTTGTCAGAATGATTTCCTCTTTCCATCATCGAGGTGCTAACTTATTCAAGCTTAGTCCTAATCACTCTCTTGCCCTATTACCTCAACTTAGTAGCATTATTAATTCAAGTCCTCTCTTCGCTAAAGCAAATTCTATTGTTTGGACACTCTCCCAATCTAATGCTTTTATTATGAGTAATTATTATGATATTCTCAATAATAGGGGATTACGTTCTCAATTTAAGTCTATAATTTGGAAATGTGTAGTCCCTCTAAAGATTAAGGTATTTACTTGTCTTGTAATAAAAGACAAAATTGTAACTTGTGCCAATCTACTTAAAAAAGGATGGTCAGGTCCATCTCATTATGAAATATGTGGATTTCAAGAAGAATTAGCTGCCCATACTTCCTTTCACTATGTAGTCTCACAAGCTTTATGAAACTTCTTTTTAAACAACGTCAACTATCATCTATCCAATATATCTTTAGCTCAAACCTTTACTTTGAAGCAGTATTTTAATTTCCAATTAAGTAATAAGGACTGGAATACCTTGATTCTAGCCATCTTTTGGTGTATCTGGTTACAACGTAATGAAATAATTTTTCATAATGAAAGACGAGATATTACATCAATATTTCTTCATATGATATCTCTAACTTCCTTTTGGTTAGGCAATGTAACTTTTGGACAGGATGCAGTTGGCTTGACTACAACTAATGTTCTCAGATCCATGCAACACAGTTGGAATTTCAACAACACCACTCAAGGTTAAGTTAATGTTGACCGTAGACTTACCTTGGTTAACCAAAGACTTTCCAACGAGCCCAATGTGAACTCTGAATGAGGGAGATGGGAAGAAAATAACTTCACTCTTTAACTTTGATGGACTATGGCTGCTTTCCTTTTGTTTTGGCAAGATCTTAGGCCTTTATTTGTTGCTACAATATGCTTAGGCCTTTATTTGTTGCAACATTATACTTAGGCCTTTATCTGTTACTATATACAATTGATGTAATGTTTTGATATAGCCCTTTGGGATTCTGATACTTATGTTTTTTTTTTTTTACATTGGTACTCATCATCAAGTTTTTTATTAATATAAAGACTATCATTTACAAAAAAAAAAATATATTGATAATTAAGTTGATTATTATTTCTCTTTTCACCGAAACCAGAATATCTCCTTAAACGCACTTATTCACTGAAGATTGAAAATCACTTCTAAATCAAACAACAATACTATCAAAATACTAATATCATTTACTACTAATTTCTACTTTTCTTTTTCTACATCCAAAGAGAAGCTTAGAGTTTGTTTGTTTGGGCTTGTTAATTTTTTGTTTTTTCATAAACTAGTTAGCAAGTTGGGTATTGTTTTTTTTTGTTGGAAAAAACATGTTAGTAAATAAGGTGTCATTAGTTTTTTTTTTTGCTATATTTTGAAAATGTAAGCCTTAAGTTTTACACTAATCTTGACACAACAATAAAAACCAAAATTGTTTGGGAAAAAAACCCAAAGGAAAAAGTATTTAAATATTATTGTATGGTTTTTAAACCACCAAACAAACAGGCCTAAGTTTCCAACAAAAAAATTATATCTACAAGAGTATTATAGGTTTTATGGGTACTAGAAATTTTGTATATCAACCACTGAATTAAGTTCTTTTTATGGTTAAATTTGCATCTAATTTTAAAAGATACAAGGATAAACAATTACATTTTTTAGGTGTACGTTGTGATCAATAGTTGTTGTAAGTTATGTCAATGTGTTGATTTGTCAGAGAGAAAATTTGGGTGAGAGAAAGAGATAATGTGAATCCATCATTGATTAATAAAAGAGAAAATAAATCTTAAAATAAGAAACTGACTGTAACCGGAAGTTCTTAGTTGCAAAAAAGGATAGAAGAGTAATTCTAATCTAGAATAATTTTGACCATGGTCAATCCTTTAGGTACTATAGAATTTTCCTTTTTTAAAAAATATTTATCTAACTTGGAACCAACATTGCAACTAGAGTACATTGTTGTAGCAAATTAGAAACATGAGTTAATTCAAATGAAAATTATTTGAAAAACAAACAGATGAAAAATGGAGTAAAAATGATGATTGAAACATGAACAAGATTTTCCAATAGTTGGTATTGTTGAGAATTAACCGGGACCTTCTCATATCATATAATTGTTTGCCATTTTAAGTGATGTAACATAGAAGTTTATTGATGATACCTTTGTCCTTTATCCTGGGATTGGTATGAGTTGATCCATTAGTTACCATATTTATTTTAGGTCCTGCTTATTAAAGATTTTACCTTCTGGAATTCTTTGAGAATTCAACGAGTTTGACTAGACAGATTCTTTGCATAGAATTTGATGCGAAGGAAAGGTTGCAACTAATGTATTTTTGGATTATGTTATAATCCAACTAAATGTTGATTCTAACGTTATCCAACAAATTATAAATAAATTTGATAGTCTTACTCTTTCTTCTAACGATAACATGTTATATCATGATTTTATTACGAGTTCGCTATGTCAATTATTTTTCTATTGACAGAAGGCATAATCTAATCCAAACAAGAAATGAGTTAATAGATTTACAGGTGATGTGATGCGATTGTCAAGAGCCATTGTAGCTGTTGTTTTGCTATTAGGGGAATCAGATTTGGGTTGGATTTTGACGATAACCCTACTGTTTCCTTCATGAATGACAATTACATGGTATACCAAGTAAAATTACTAGGAATGCATCAACTACCATATCTAATAAAATTGGGCCTCGATGTATGTGGGAAGATATTTTTGTCTCCTTCTCTTGCATAATCTGCTCAAAAATTTCAACCAAACAAGATATATACTCCACATTCGTAATACAGTGCACTCAAAATATCGATAATGAATCTCCTTATTTGGTTGCCTGATTCGTTTCATATCCACCAGGAAAGATCACTTATTTTGTATTTGCTAGAACAGCATGCATGTCAGCATGTGTTACCATACCGGTGAAGACATGCAACACGAGTTGGGAGGGTTCGATACTTAATTCCTTTTCACGTAGACGTACATGTATGATCCTAACCATAGATGATCTCCTCATTGATACAACCAGCAAAAATGGTGCTGTTGAGTGCTGACACTTCTAATGTAGCATATGAAATGGGGCAGTTGCCTTTCCCCATTGCATGCAAAGCCACAGTGTGTAAGCGCAGCCACAGAGAATGCCACAACCCAACAAAATAAGAGAAGAAGAAGAGGGGGGAAAAAAAAAATGGAATTCAGACCACAGAAGGCCTGGATTCTGAAAGTGTGAACAGAACAGAAACGACACTGAAAGGAACTGGTCACATTAAAAATTTAAAAACATTAATGGCGCTCACATGCATGCAGCGAGTTACCGAATGAGCCAGTGTTGCCATGCAAGCATTAATTTCAGCAGTTGAAGTGCAGGTGAGGGGGAATAATGATCCATCCCAATGAAGGTACCATGTCTCCTTCACTCTATTTCTTCTCTTCTTCCACTGACACTGACTTGGGATCTACCTTCGTTGAAGCCTGGTTGGTTCAGTTGCATTGATTAATCAAGTGTGTTACTTCGTTTAATCTTGCTGACTAGCTTTGTTCAGCACTTACACATTACATTGATCAAGGAAAGCCACTGCATGCGTTTGTATGCCTGCTGCTGCTGCTGCTGCTGCTGCTGCTGCTGGCTTAAGAACCTGAATTTAATGGTGTTGCTTTCTTCATCAACAGTGACGAGGATAATTGAGTTTACCACACATGGTAGTTGCATGTGGCTGATGAGATGCTTGGTACTGGGGTTTCTGGACCTGTTGCTGTTTAATTATGTGACCGAGAAAACTGGGAAATCACGCAAGGAGGTGATGGAATTATTGGATTGATGCACTGTCAGTTTGAAGCGACAGCCTCAGCAGTTTTGATCTGTACTTAATTGTTAATCTGACAGTAACTAGCATTCGTATCTTTCCTATGCTTTTGTTTCTACGTTTTTCGTTATCTGATTCTGACTCGTATTTGGCAAATTGCCATTTTCACTTCCCAAACACATGCATGGCGTTGACCTTTTTCGTAACCTTTACGGAAGCATCTTTACAATTCAATGCGATCACGGATAAATTCCTAGCTGACATGCGTTAGGGAAAAAGGGTCGTAGAGAAACGTGTAAGAAAAAAAAAATTTACATTAGTATTTGTGTCATAGCTACGGCCGGTCTGCCTACGGATTCAAGGAAGACGCCATCAACTTTTTCATTCCCAATAAATATGAGTGCTCACTTCCGACAAATCAAATACACAGTACACGCTCTCAAAGCTCATACTTCTTCACATGCTATTTTAATTGTGGCATTTCGTGACTGGTTACTCTCAACCAATGATTATAAAGAAAAGCTTCTATATGGGTATGCATGCTAGCAATTATACTAGTTTTCCAATATATGGGTATGCATGCTCAACCAATGACCTCCGCCGTTCATCATCCTCTTCGCGGGTCGACGTCGACGTCAGCCGGTGGCGGTGCTCCTGCCGGTACTCCCGCAAATATGGGCGGGGGTCTGCGTTTTTGCCGTTGGTGCGGATAGTGACGCAAGTTTGTCGGTGGACGTGTACGGTGGCGATTTGGAGTTGAGGGAGCGGTAGTGGTGTTGTTGTGGAGTGGTTGCGGTGCAATATCTAGGAAACTTCTTGTAATACACGCATATGTTGAGATACTTTCAAGTCGTGGTTAGATGGCTGTGAGTTTGACGTCTAACATGATGTTGGTTGTTTAATTACTACATAATATAAGTCTGGGAATTATGGTTAAAGAAATTGCATGTTGAGGATAAACAAGGTGAAAGGCGTCCATTGCTTTTTTGGATTTTGTCTGAAGCAGTTAAAGATACATAGGATCTTGTGAGGGAGCACGGCGACAGGCGCGGGCTCTGCGACGGCGACAACTGCAACGTCGGTGACGGACGGAGGAAAAAACAGAGGAAGACGTAGAGAAGAATGGGAGAGAAAGAACCTATTTAAATACGTTATTCATTTATTTCGTGTTACTGCATTTAGTACGTGTTACTGTTTCGTGTTACTGTTTCGGCAAGAAGAGGATTTGGCGGCTGTATTGCATTTATTTCACGTCACTGCATTTGTTTCGTGTTACTGTTTCGTGTTATTTCATTTATACAGTAATTGTGTTACTGTATCGTTGTTGTAACAATTTAGTTTTGTGTTATTCTATTTATTCAGTTTTGTGATACTATTCTGTATTCAGTTCTGTATCCTTTTTGTGATACTGAAATGTTGTAATACTATTTTGAATTCAATTCAGTAATACTAAACTGGACAGTGGAAAAGTTGGATTTCTAAATTTTGAATATAATTATAATTGTAAATTTATCTTATTAATTATTATTGTTTTAATAATACTGAATTGTTGATCAAAATAATGTTTTCAATCAAATATAATTGTAATTATGAAAATATTTCATATTTAGTACTGTAATACAAAACTAAAATAAACATTCAGTAATACTAAACTATTTTTAACTCAAATCAATAACCAACGTATTTAAA